>PVLC010011973.1:0-45884 GCA_004027655.1 Graphiurus murinus
GATTGCAAATTAGTGCAAACACTTTGGAAAACAATATGGAGGATCCTCAGATGAATGGGAATGAATCTACCATATGATCCAGCACTACCACTTCTGGGTATCTACCCAAAAGAATGGAAACCAAACTATCAGACCAACACATGTGTATCTATGTTTATAGCTGCACAATTTGCAAACTATGGAACCAGCCAAGATGTCCATCAACAGATGAATGGATTACAAAACTATGGGATATTTACACAATGGAATTTTACTCAGCCATAAAGAACAAAATCATGTTATTTGCCAGGAAATGGATGGAACTAGAAAACATTATGCTGATAATTTCTTTGGTTATTCTGGATCTTCTGTTTTTCCTTGATTATGAAATCAAGGACTTATTTTTTCAAGGTCTGTGAAGAATAACATTGGAATTTTGATAAGGTTTGCAATGATATGAAAAAGAAACAATTAATAACCCAATAAAAATGGGCAATTAAGTTATACACTTCACAAAAGAAGAAATACAAATGGTCTACAAATACATGAAAAAAAGTTCAAGATCATTTGCAATCAGTGAGATACAAATCAAAACTACACTGAGATTTCATCTCACCCTAGTTAGAATGGCGATCATCAAGACTTCAAGCAACAATAAATGCTGGTGAGAATGTGGGGAAATAGGAACTCTTCTACACTGTTGGTGGGATTGCAAATAGTACAGCTACTATGGAGATTGGTGTAGAGATTTCTCAGAAAATTGGGAATGGATCCATCATATGATCCAGCTATACCATTTCCTGAGTATCTTTCCAAAGTGACTGAAATCAGAATATTATGATAATACATGTATATCCATGTTCATAGTATTACAATTCATAATAGCCAAATTATGGAACCAATTCTGGTATAAGTCAACACATGAATGGATTATAAAATCATGAGATACACACACAATGGAATTCTACTCAGCAATAAAAAAGAACAAAATTACGCCATTTTCAGGAAAATAGATACACCTGGAGAACATTATGTTAAGTGAGATCAGCCAGTGACAGAAAGAGAAGGATCAAATGTTTTCTCTCATATATGGAAGTAATTGAGATACCAAAGTGACTTCCTATGATGGATTAGAAACCATTGGAGCAAGGGAGGTGGTCTTGGCGAGTGTGGGAGGGAGGAAAAGGGAGAATTAATGAAGAAGACAGTTCCACTGACATTATATGAGAATACAAATGTTAATTTCAATATCTTGAAGGAGGGAATGGAGAGGGAGCCAGGGAAAACTCACCAAGTGCTATTTGCATGTATGCCAACATCAGTATGAACTGCATTATGATGTGAGACTATAATGCACCAGCAAAACTATAAAAATAAATAATTTCTTCTCCTGAAAACTCATATATCTTAAAATATTTTATTGGAAAAATAACTTTGTAAAGGGCTATTAGGAAAATAATTGCAATATATCATCTTTGCCCCAGTAAGATTAATGAAACAGGTAAAGCATCCAGTAAAAATGATGAGTGAAGTAATCATTTCTAAATACTGTAACTCAAATTGCAGGATACATCTTTTCAAAGACTAGTAAGGTTGGGAAAAATAAAAGATAGATGATTCTTTTGAGTACAGTATTTGCCAAGTATCTGGTCTTTTACATCATTTGGACATGCTATTTACTTTCATAGTGAAAGTTCTTTCATTTTTGCAATATGTTTGAAAAAATGTATATATATATATACATTTTATGAAGTTTAAGATCTGAAAATTTTATCTGAAATAAAAATTTTAAAATTACTAATGTATCATATAGATTACTTTGCTTTATTGTAAGGATTAGTTTATATAAATAATGTCATAAAAACATTTTCAGTTATTCTTTTTTAATACTTAAGAAATCTCATATTAAAGTTGCTCTTTTTTAAAATCATTAATTGCTTTCACCATTTCTGCCTCTAAGCTTATTTCCTCCAGATAGCTGTCTTAAAGCAAGAATTGCAGCATATACCTGATGTCTTCATCACAGGTGTTTTACAAAACTCTACTAACAGTTCTGAGAACATCAAAATCTAAAATGCTTGGCAATTCCAGAGTTCCATTATCATTGAAAGTAACCCAAAAGAAATGCAGAATCATTTTCCTGATTATTCCACCACATATTTCCAAAAACATTCCCAAGACTTGCTACACTCATTATATAAAACACAGTATGGTATATACTAGTATATTGTAGAACCAAATGTGTAAACAGGTTTAACTTGCAGGCCAGGGAAACTCTTAGGGGAAACACTTTATATGACAAAGCTTATAGGATATTTCATTATCTTTCAAATAATGTATGAATTTATATTAGCTAGGATACCATTGTTTTAAACATTTGAAATCTCACTTTAGAACAGTACTTTAAAGAAAGGTCAAAAGTTAAAGTTTTCCAATAACATTTAGAAATCTTTCATTTAAGTCTAATGTCCAGGTTTACCTAGAATAACTATCTTAGTCTCTATGTAACCTTCATAGTATTTTTTCAAAATTAAAAAAAAAATTAAACTATATTGTGATGCCTCCATAATTGTCTTTGCTATTCTGAGTTTTCATTCATCCATATGAATTTTAGAATATTTTGTAAACAAAATTTTTTCACTATTAAAGCTTTCCAAATATACTCAAAATATTACAAAGCCTTTTATTTTATTTTCAAAAAATTATTCCAAAAAATGAGAGCATAATTTTACATTAAAATATAGAATGTAAAACTTTCCAACTATTGGCAGATAATATATTTTAAGCTAAATATTTAAATGCTGTAGGTCAAAATCATACTACTTTTTAAACTTTTTATAATTATAACTTAATCATTTAATAAGAAATGTATAAAAAACATCAAGTTGTGAAATATGAAAAGAATATGAAGATTTTTTTTTACTTTTCATTATTTGTCTTTTTATTAGAGAAATAATCAGCAACAAAACTTATAATAGCCTAAAATCAAGAAATGAAAGAAGTAAAGAAAAAATTTCTTAAGGTAAAATGTGCATTATCCAGAAGTACTCACAAATGCAAGTCCTGCTTGTGTATGTCCTATTTTCTAAATTTAGTTAAAGTAAATTTAAAAATGTTTCTCCCATCTTCAATGTATTGAACTGCTTCTGCTGTTAAATAAATTATTTCTGTACAGGTAACAGTATTCCTTATGAATACATGTATTTGATGCATTAAATATGCATTGAGTACCTCTATATGAGCCATTGTGTGGGATATAAGGGCACAAATATTTTGCAATGATATGCTCATAATTTTAGTATTTGGAGTAGACTCATAGATTTAACAAGAATGTGCCATAAATCATCTAAATATTATAAGGAACAAACAAAAAATATGAAATTAAAGAGGGTAATGGAAATCAGAGGACAACTCACCAATGAAGCATATGAGTTAACCTTTGAATGATAAGTAATTGGAAAAGAAAGAGCAAGGAAGGTGCGCTGGAGCCCAAAGAGCTATGAGGGAAAAGGGAGAGGACATCGTGGTAAGTGAGATGGTGGTGAGCTGGTGGGAAATGGGACAACAGATTGGCACCTCATTTCAGTAGGCTGAGGTCCTATTAAAGAACTGGCCTACAGAATAGACTTTCATAAAGAGCCCCCAAATACATTTGAACAAGAAAGTTGCCCTTTGAGAACGACTGGCACTTTTAATAAGACTGGGACTAGTATGAAGAATTTGTAGGTGAAATATTATCTGTTGTTGGCTTATTGCATCAAGTTGGCTTTTTTATTGACATTTATGTATTTATGTATGTATGTATTTATTTATTTATTTATTTATGTATTTATTTATTTATTTTTAGTGGGTACTATGGATGGAACCCAGGGACAATCTACCTCTGAGCTACACCTCCAGACCTTTTTTTTATTATTATTTTTTGTTTTTGAAATAGGGTTTCTGAGAGTCTCACTCAGTTGCTAAGGTTGGCTTTGAACCTGTGATCTTCCTGTCTTAGGCTCCCATGTAAGAAAGCATAGTCTGAGTTTTCTTGATATAGTCTTTAATATAGTTATAGTTCTGCTTTAGAAGACAGAGGACATTTGTATACATGTACAGACAAATACACAGAAGGAAGAAGACAGTTTCTTTGGTCTCCATGCATTTCACATCACTCATTTGTTGATTTAGACAAAGACAGATATACTATTCTGATTTCCTTATTAGTCTAATGAATGACTACCAGGGTTGTGAAAATTGTTCATTCTCAATGACATCTGCCTTAGCACTATTTTCTGAAATTTCCTTATCATAACTCTAGCAGAATAAAGATGCAAATGAATAAAAGTGTTTAATTCTGCAGCAGCTGTATTTCTTCACACTGTTCACAGATGCAAAACAAAAGCAATTGAAGCTAATCTAGTTTGCTGAAGAAGTCATATGCATTTTTAAATTGTATCAGTATTTTCTTAGATTCACTTTGGAACTTATTTTTGAATATTTATGGCTGAAATCAACCATATTGATTCTCAAAACCCCACATTTTATGATCAAATTAAATTTTTGTTCAAAATCTACCCATTTGAATGAATGCACATATAATTTCAGTGTCATTAATTAAAAAAAATAATGATCTTGGATTTATTTTAATGAATGTAAAACATTAGATTAAATTAACTGTCCTCAAGCAATTTTACTAATTCAACATTGGTAAAGTAATAGTGACTGTTCATTCTACCTTTCCTGTAAATATAGATTTCATGAGACTATGAGACTACCTAACTTGGCCATAGTCCTGTCAATCATCCCTATTCCTTCCCAGATACCAACTTTCATCTGAAATATTATTTCAGAAGGATTAAGAGGATCTTAATTATAGAAAATATTTGACAAATTTTAACAGTAATAGCAGATTAACATATTGTGTTTTCCCTTCACTTCATTTTCTTATTTTCTGAGCTGTTCTGCATATTACCCAGTTCTCTTCTCTCTCCAGCATTTCAGATTTTCATGACCACTCCTCTGCCTCTACATCTGTAATTACTTTTTTCAATTTATGTACACATACACACACACACACACACACACACACACACACACACACCATTTTGAAAGTTAAAAAGGGTTTTATTTAAAACAAAGAGGCACTGAGTGAAACACCTCTCCTCAGGTGCTGGACCTCAAATCAAATCTGCCATAAAAGCAGCTTCTTGACAGAAGAAAAAAAGTAAACAAAGCAACAAAAATTGAAATACAGCTGAAGAGACACCAGAAAGCTAACCAGGAAGAGCAAAGGAGTATGTCCACCCAGCAGCGGTGCCACGCCGTGGAACAGCAGTGGCCATTAAGCCACAGCCTGACACAGGGGTCCACTAGCACTGCTGCATACCCAGTGACCAGGCATGGAGTAGACGACTACAGAACTCCACATCCTAACTAGGCGGTGTATCCCCGCACCTTCCACAGCAGCCGGAACTCATGGGATGACCAGCCTAAGCCCTTGAGGGACCACCCCCAGCTCACCTCTCCCTCCAGAGCCAGAGCAGCAATCAACTGCACTGCAGAGCTTGAATCAAAACTGCCACAAAAGCAGCATCTTGACAGAAGGAAAGAAAAGAAAAGCAGCAAAAATGTGAATAAAGCAATAAAAGCAGCTGAATAGAACCCAGGGAGAACAAAGGATTCAGAACACATAGATCCCAATACACTAATATTGGGAGACTTCAATACTCTCACATCACTAGACCGATCTTCTAAACAAAAGGTCAGTAGAGATGCCTCAGACCTAAAAAACACCATAAACCAAATAGACCTATTAGACACATATAGAATCTTTCACCCAACTGCAGCTGAATTCACATTTTTGTCAGCTGCATATGGAATCTTTTCCAACATAGACCACATTCTGGGCCACAAAGAGAGCACTGGCAAATTAAAAAACTATAACATAATTCCCTGCATCTTTTCAGACCACAATTGAGTAAAACTAGAAGTCAACTCTAAGAAGACCTAGAGTAACCATGTAAACACATGGAGACTGAACACCACACTGCTGAATGAGGATTGGGTCATAGAAGAAGTAAGGGAAGAAATTAAAAAATTCCAAGAAACCAATGAAAACAGAGATACAACATATCAAAACCTCTGGGACACTTCAAAGGCAGTATTAAGAGGAAAATTTATAGCACTGAATTCCCACATAAGAAGAACAAAAAATCACCAAATAAATAACTAATGACAAAGCTCAAAGAACTCGAAAAACAAGAACAGTCTAACAATAAAGCTAGTAGAGACAGGAAATTATGAAAGGCAGAGCAGAAATTAATGAAGTAGAGAATAAAACAATACAAAAATCAACAAAACCAAAAACTGGTTTCTTGAAAAAATAAACAAGATAGATAAACCATTGGCCAACCTAACCAAAAAAAACAAATGAGAGAATCAACTCAAATTACCAAAATAAGAGATGAAAAAGGGGATATTACTACCAATAGTGTGGAAATACAGAGGAGATCAGAAACAATTTTGAAAAACTATAGTCCAACAAAATGGAAAATCTAGAAGAAATTGAGAGATTTCTAGACACATATAACCTTCCTAAATTAAGTTAAGAAGATATAGAAAACTTAAACCAACCAATAAAAATCAAAGAGTTAGAAACAGCAATAAAGAGTTTACCATCAAACAAAAGCCCAGGTCCAGCTAATCCCAATACTCCTCAAACTATTCTGTGAAATAGAATGAAAAAGGATCCTCTCAAACACATTCTATGAAAGCAACATCACATTAATACTGAAGCCAAATAAAGACAGCTCATGAAAAGAAAACTATAGACCTATATCACTGATGAACTTAGGTGCAAAACTGCTAAACAAGATACTAGCAATGCACATTCAAAATTACATCAAGAAAATTATACATCATGACCAAGTCAGGTTCATTCCAGGGATGCAAGGCTGGTTCAACATATGAAAAACAATCCAAATAATTCATCACATAAACAGAATTAAAGACAAAAATAACATGGTCATCTCAATTGATGCTGAAAAAGCATTTGACAAGATCCAATACCCATTCATGCTAAGACACTGAAGAGAATCGGAATAGAAGGAACATACCTCAACATCATAGAGGCAATATACAGTAGACTCACAGCCAGCATCATATTAAAAGGAGAAAAACTGAAAGAGTTCCCACTAAAAACAGGAACAAGGCAAGGATGTCCATTATCACCTCTTCTGTTCAATATAGTACTTGAGACTCTAGCCAGAGCAATAAGGCAAGAAGAGGGAATCAAAGGGATAAAAATAGGGAAAGAAGAACTAAAACAATCCCTTTTTGCAGATGACATGATACTATACTTAGAAGACACAACAAACTCAACCAAAAAACTTACAGAACTGATCAACAAATTGAGCAAAGTGTCTGGATACAAAATCAATCTTAAAAAATAAGAAGCTTTCCTGTATGCCAACCATAAATCCAGCAAACAAGAAATCCAGAAAACAATTCCACTCAAAATAGCACCCCCAAAATAAAATACCTAGAGATAAACCTAACCAAAGAGGTAAAAAACCTTTATAAGGAAAACTATCGAAAGTTGAAAAAAGAAATTGATGAAGACCTCAGAAGATGGAAAAATCTACCATGCTCTTGGATAGGTAGAATAAATATCATCTAAATGGCCATCCTCCCAAAACTGATCTACAGATTCAATGCAATACCCATGAAATTACCAAAGTCACTCCTCACATAGAAAAATCAATCCTTAAATTCATTTGGAACAACAAAAAGCCCAAATAGCCAAAGTAGTTCTTAGTAATAAGAACCATGCAAGAGGTATCACAATACCTGACTTCAAACTTTACTACAAAGCCACAGTAATAAAAATAGCATGGTTTTGGCACAAAAACAGATACATAGACCAATGGAGCAGAACAGAAGATTCAGAAACAGACCCATGTGCTTACAGTCAACTGATTTTTTACAAAGGAGCCAAAAATATACACTGGAAAAAAGATAGCCCTTTAAAATTGGTGTTGGCAAAACTGGTTAACCATATGCAGGAAAATGGAAATAAACTCCACTTCCTCACCTTGCACAAGAGTCACCTCAAGGTGGATCAAAGACCTGGAAGTCAGGCCAGAGACCTTGCAGCTTCTTGAAGAGGGCATAGCACCAACGCTACAACACATAGGTACAGGTAAGAACTTTTTCAACAAGAGCTCAAAGGCACAAGCAACTCAAAGGAAGGTCAATACATGGGATTGCATTAAACTGAAGAGCTTCTGTGCAGCAAAGGAAACTATCAAGAACCTCAACAGAGAGCCCACAGAGTGGGAGAAAATTTTTGCCAGCTACTCTTCTGATAGAGGTCTAATATCTAGGATATACAGAGAACTCAAGAAAGTCACAGTTAAGAAAACAAATAACCCAATCAAAAAATGGGAAAAGGATCTAAATAGACACCTCTCAAATGAAGAAATACAAATGGGGAGCCAGGCGTGGTGGCGCACACTTGTAATCCTAGCATTTGGGAGGCTGAGACTGGAGAATCTGGGTTCGAGGCCAGCCTCAGCTACCTAGTGAGGCACTCTGCAACTTAGTGAGACTTGGTTTCAAAATAAAGAATAAAAAATAGGGCTGGGGGTATAGTTCAGAGGTAGAATGCCCCTGATTTCAATCCCCAGTAGCACACACACACACACACAAAAAAAGAAATACAAATGGCCAATATATGTATGAGGAAATGTTCAACATTATTAGAAATCAGAGAGATGCAAATCAAAACTACCTTGAGATTTCACCTAACTCCAGTCAGAATGGCAATCATAAATACCATGAACAACAATAACTGCTAGGGAGGGTGCAGAGAAATGGGAACCCAATACATTTTTGTGGGATTGCAAATTCATGCAACCACTTTGGAAAACAGTATGGAGGATGCTCAGACAAATGGGAATGATCCAGCAATACCACTTCTGGGTATCTACCAAATAGAATGGAAACCAAAATATCAGACCAACACATGTGTATCTATGTTTATAGCTTCACAATTCACAATTGCTAAACTATGGAACCAGCCAAGATGTTCATTGACAGATGAATGGATTACAAAACTATGGGATATGTACACAATGGAATTTTACTCAGCCATAAAGAACAAAATCATGTTATTTGCAGGTAAATGGATGCAACTGGAAAATATTATGCTAAGTGAGATTAGTCAGTCACAAAGAGTAAAAAAGCATATGTTGTCCCTAATATGCAGATGCTAGGGAGAAGATGGGGCATAAGAGGGACTCCAGATGAAAAAGCAAAAACCCTCGATAAGCAAAGAAGTTGACTTAACTGATGGTGATGGATGGGGGTGGGGGGAGACATTCTAATGCACATGATGTACTTCAAATATTTCAAAGTCAATCACTAAACTGAACTTTGGAAGGCAGGAGGGTGAGGGAGTGGGGTAGGAATTGAGGAAGAGGTTAAATTAGAAATGTGTGCATATATGCCTTTATTAGCTTGTACCTAACAAAGAAGTATGATTACAATGCACCAATTAATAAAAAAATAAGTAAAAATAAAACAAAGAGGCAGTAGAGCAGAGAAATAGTATGTAGCTTGAGCTCAAATCCTGTATTTTGGAATACTTGATAAATACATGTTAGTTTGGGAAAAAGAATGTTTCAGCCAAAAGTAAAATAAGTAAAATTTGATATGCATCAAATAAATTGTAATTTATTCATTAATTAAATTTAAAATATAAGTTTAAAAAGAATTCATTTAAAAAGAAAATAATAAAATGTCTTTAGAAAAAAAATAAAAATAAAATAAAATAAAATAAAATGTCTTTAGGTCTAAAACAGAATTATTGTGATAGTCATGTCACTATATATAGAACATATATTAAAAATATATATGTTTTTTTAATTTTTGTGGTACTGGGGATTGGACCCATAGACATTTTATCTCCAAGATACACCTCTGGCCCTATCTGACCCTATTATGTATTTATTTCTTTATTTAATTCTGAAACAGGGTCTGGAAATTTTCTGAGGATCTCAATAAACTGCTGAGACTAGCCTCAAATCTGTGATTCTTCTATTTCAGAGTCCCAACTACCTGGCTTACAGGCATGCACCACCAAGCTCAGCTTGGCAACAATGTTTAATAGCATCATTCCACAGAAAAAATCTAGGTAGGTAAATACATATCTAAACAAGTTTAGGTATGTGAAACATTTTTAAAATTCCCAAATAGATTAAAATTTTATTTATTTTTCAGAGAACAGTTTATTCTTTTTTAGTGGCTTTTCTCTTTTATGGATGATATAAGAAACTTTTAAAAAAACTTAGCTATTAAAATCATTTGACCTCATCTACTCTGCTATATTTCTAGTTTGCTTCTATCATTTTCCTACTGTCTGCAAGAAGTTTCTCTAGCAATGAATTATCTTAGAGCCATTATATTACCAATTAAGTCTTTAGTTTTTCTATGTCTGATAATGTATTTGCTTCACCTTAATTGCTGAGATATACTAAATACAAAAGCTTGCATTGGCTGTACTTTGTTTTGAGTTGCTAGAAAATGATGTACACTTCCTTATCCACCATGATTTATGATGAGAAACCAGTTTTAAAGTATTATTTCCTGATTGATCCTGTGTTTTTGTCTCTCTGACTATCATTTCTATAGAAATTAACTTTAGAGGTTTAAACAAGTCTGGTTTGCAGGGGAAAAAATGTATTCTTAACTGATAAGATTTTTCCCCTCCTTATCTACCTACGTCTTTATTTTTTGTATTATTATGCTCCCTTAAATGTCTACCAATTAGTCAAGTATTCATATATAATAATGAGGTATTAAACTTTGCAAGCTCTGTATATCTGGTCGAAGCTTAATATCTACAGGCTTTTATTTATGGCAAGTAATTATAAAACTGTAACAAACAGAAATATATGAAATATTTGGGGTGATACTATATAGTAGCAGTGTATGACCATGGATTGGAGAAGAATAGAAAAAACTCAGGGAAGTGGATCTATAAGTAAAGAAAATAGTAAATGCTGGAATGACTTAAAACTTGGGGAAAACTACTTGATATAAAACCTTGATTTTGTGAAAACATAAAAATGGTTCAAATCCTTCCTAGGAAGATTACAACATAAACTTTATACACTCTAACTGCAAATAGAGGGAAAAGTCAATTCTTGCACAACTTTTGGCCTTATGTAGAATTGCCTGTATGTATTCAAGACAATGAAAATAACATTTAAACAAAAATATTCAAGCAATACTTATTGAATACTTGTTATTCATTAAGGGATATTTAGGAAAAAGATCAAAATCAAATGAAGAAAAATATTCCACATTTTCCCTAATTCATATTCAAGTAGGAATACACAATAAATAAAATTTAAAATAGATTTTAGACATAGAAGGGTAAATATGGAAGCAATAACATATGCTGAAAGACTACAAGAAAAATTCTGGCAAGAGAAATTGTAACTGAAACCAGGATGGAATCCATGCTGGTAGAAACAATATATGGAATCTGGATGTATTTTGGAGGTGGAAACAAAAAGATATTATATTATTGGTTCATTAGCTGTCATTATTAAATAAAGTGAAGGATGCCAAATGCTGCTAGAGTCTAGCTAATTACTTGGAAAGTGAGTGTTGACTTCAGATAAGATAGGAAGGACTGTGATAAAATCATTCCTTTGTTGAAGATAAAAGACCCATTATTAGTTGTATAAGTATCTAAGATTGCTATAAATTCTTGGTGATTCAACAATTTATAATTTAGAAAGAACATTTTTATCCCTAATGTAATTCTTTATTCTGAGATCTACTGACTGATATTAATACCATGACTCTGCTTTATTTTCATTATTATTAGCATGGTATATCTTATCCTATACTTTTGCTTTTAACACATTTGTGTATTTTTACATAAAATGAAATTTTTATGTAGCTAGCATATAAACAAAACTGTTGTACAGGGAAGCAGAGAATAGGGTCATAGCTAGCAGAGAAATTGGTGTCAGGATAAATATTTATGAAGGAAAAAGAATAGTATGTTTGTATGCAAAAAAAAAAATGATGTAGAAGACAGGGAAAATGATGTAAAGGAGGAAAGATTTCTTGAATAGTATAAAATGTATGGGAACTTGTGAACTTGTGGATGTGGTTATTTAGAATGAAGAATAAATAGTTTTCAATTAATTCCCCTGTTTTTATGTATATAGAAAGACTACATTTCTTCATTTTCATCCAAGAATGCTGAATATTTCCTCTACTTTCTTTATACTTCATGAATGAATTCCACACAAAGGGACATATGAAGCACAGGGAAAGGCCTTAGTAAGTCATGATACCTATTTATTTATTTATTTATCTGTTTATTTATGCATGTACATTTGTATGTATATGCCGAGGTCCAGCCCTCCAGGCAGTGGGGTTGCGAGTACCTCAATAGATGTGGATTGAGATGAGGCTGCGAGAATAGGCTCACACCACATGCAGTGTAGAGGTGTATCTGTTTTATTGTTTTTCAGTAGCTGTTTTATACTATTTTTTGCAATGAGGCATATAGAACAGGAATTTTTACAGATTTGTTTTTCCAAAGGTAAAGTGGGTACATCTTTAACTAGAAAAGCCATTTCCCATGATAATTGATGGGATTAAGAAAACAGTAAAGGTTACAAAATATGATACCTATATAAAGATTATTTTAGTACAAAGCAGTATTAAAGGTTAATGAATAGCCTCTATTCATTAGTTTAAATCTTTACTAATTGGTTAGCTTCTTTAAGCAGTGTCCTTATCTTTTTCTCAGGCAGCTAGAGAGTTAATGTATCTGGTGAAGTTCCAGAGAGACAAAGGTGGAAGTGGGCAAACTATCTGTCTTAAAGCCTTCTTACTCATAGGTAAGATAGTAGACCTAAATCTCTTTGGCTTATTTTGTTTCTATACCTGTGTGCTGAGAGGGAACATAAGGCTGTTTAGTAACTAAGCTCACCAAGCCCATTCTGACTTAATGTTTGTATGTGGTTAATGAATTTTTTATGGGTTGTCTTGAAGCACTGTTTTTTCAGCTAATATTGAAGAATAATAATCCATCCGGCTATCTTGTGTTTCTAAGAAATTTTCCTTTACAATTAATGCGAAAGCAGAACCCAATGCACCCCAAATTTCCAGAACATAACATAATGCAAAGTGGGATATGCCATGCATTCTTTCTTTTGGAATCGTCTGCCTTGCAGGACTCCAGTGGACTGAGCCTTGCTCAAGATCCAGCTATTAAGGAGCTGTGGCATGCATATATGTAATTTATATTTATCTGTCTATGCATGTATGTATATATGTATGTATGTATGTATATACTTATGGTACTGATGTTTGAACCCAGGGACATTCTACCACCTAATTACAACTCCAGCTTTATTTTGTTCTTCATTTTTAAATAGGGTTTTTGTCAGTTACAAAGCCTTGGCCTCAAACCTGCCATCCTCCTGTCTCAGTCTCCCAAGTGTGGGGATTACAGGCATGCACCATCACACTCAGCTGATATCTCTACTTTATAATTTACATTTTTTTATTTTAAGACAATATTTTTTTCATTTTTATTGGGGCATTGTAATCAGACATCATAATAATGTTCAAAATGATAGAGGTATACAAGCACACACCACTTATTGAGCTTTCCCCAGTTCCAATCCCACTCCCTCTTCTTCCCTGTACAGGATATTAAGATTGGCATTGATAATTT
The DNA here is from genome assembly GCA_004027655.1 of Graphiurus murinus. Lineage (NCBI taxonomy): Eukaryota > Metazoa > Chordata > Mammalia > Rodentia > Gliridae > Graphiurus > Graphiurus murinus. The sequence continues at coordinate 13,736 of PVLC010011973.1, forward strand.
TGTATATATACACAGCCTCAATGGAAGTCTTTCCTTCATAAAATCTCCCTTCCCCTCACTTTCCTCCCTTCCCTTAACCCACTCCATCACTTGACTAGGATTTATCCTCTTTTGTCTGGAGTCCCTTTTTTAATCCCAATTTCTCCCTAGCTTCCACAAATAAGGAAAAATACATGGCCTTTCACGTTTTTGTGGCTGGCTGATCTCAATCTCACCTCAGTGACAATCTTACTGGCAAAAATGTTTTCATATCTTTTGAAACACTTATGAATTAAGATTTGGTAAATAAACTTATAATGATTTAGTCAAATAATAATAGTGGAACATATATTCAAAGATTGAGCTGTTACACACCATGTTTTTTGAATAAATATCTTCAATCATACCCCATTAAAACAGGTTTGGACATATTCTCATTGTGTTATTTTACATTTAATATTTAACATATAATTTCAAGACAAAGACTGAACATACATAAGTAATAAGAAAAAATTCTATAATAAAAATGTAGCCTATGTATTTTATAATTAACAAAATTTACTCTAATTTCAATAAAAATAGTATACCATCTAAATTTAAGTGTTAAAATGTTTGTTTCAAAGTCCAAGATAAACTGTGAAAAAATCAATACTAAGCTTATTAGAAATGTAAATGTAGTAGTTATGAAATTCTTGTCAAACTAAATTCCACCTACACTTATCAAACCTTTCTATATGTGATATACAATAGATAATTTTTATGTAGTTTTCATTTAAGTCCACTCTCCATAGCACACTACAATGTAACATGTTCAAATGGTTCACAACATTAATATTTTCAATCACTAAAAACTGAGAGAAGCCGGGCGTGGTGGCACAGACTTGTAATCCCAGCATTCGGGAGGCTGAGACCGAAGGATCCGGGTTCGTGGCCAGCCTCAGCTACCTAGTGAGGCACTCCGCAACTTAGTGAGACTCGGTTTCAAAATAAAGAATAAAAAATAGGGCTGGGGGTATAGCTCGGAGGTAGAATGCCCCTGAGTTCAATCCCCAGTACCGCAAAAAAAAAAATAAAAATAAAAAAAAAAATAAAAACTGAGAGAAGCATCAACTTTTTTGGAAATTTCTATACCAAATATTACCTATTGTGATGTAATATATATGAATCTATATTTTAAGATAAGCAAAATTTGTGAAGTAATAAAGAGTATATATTCATTATAGGAAACAACTGCCATAGAGAGCCTCTGTATCTGAAATAGGCTGATCCCTGGACTTTCTATTGGCCCTTAATCATGTTGTTTAATACCTCTAAATAGTAGTGCTATAAGAAAGGCTGGTAGACATTAAAGATTGTTTTTGAAATTATAGTGCATGAACATGTCCTTATCAGAATTATTATAGGAAAATATATTTCAATAAGTTGTCTATTTTTAAATTTATAGGGAGAAAGGCAGAAAGCAACTGCCATTTACTCAGGTAGAATAAAAAAAAACATAAAATTGCCTAACCAACATATACAGAAATAAGAGGGACACATATATTATACACATGCAATTTTAGTTATCTCTTAAATTATATAGAGAATCATGGACATAACAAACTTACAACAGGAAATATTTCATAGTTGATTGAATATATAGTAAGATTTATAGTTTCAAAAACAATAAAACATTTAGATATAAAACTAACCAAGGAAGTAAAAGACTCCTATAACAACAACAACAAAAAATATAGAACACTGAAGAAACAAATTAAAGAAGAACTTAGAAAACCTTCCATATTCTTGGATAGGCAGAATAAACATTATAAGAATGGTCATACTTCCAAGAGCAATATACAAATTCAATGGAATCCCTATTAAAACACAAACATCATTTATTACAGAACTAGAAACAATAGTTTTAAAATTCATATGGAAATGCAAAATATCCAGAATAACCAAAGCAATTCTTAGTAACAAAAACCACAACCCACACCAGAGACATCACAATACCTGATGTCAAATTATACTACAAAACTATAATAATAAAAAGCATGATGTTGACACAAAAGCAGACATATAGATCAGTGGAATGCAATAAAAGATACACAAGCAAACTCTTACATCTACAACCACTTGTTCTTTGATGAAGAGGCCAAAAACATATACTGTAGAAAAGAAAGCCTTTTCAACAAATGTTGCTGGAAAACCAGTTAACCATATGGAAAAGAATGGAATTAAACTCCAACTTATCACACTGTTCAAGAGTCAATTTAAGATGAATAAGAAACCTGCACATTAGACCAGAGACATTGCAACTCCTAGAAGAGGGAACAAGATCAACTCTCCAACATATGGACACACCATAGAGACTTCCTCAATAAGAACCCCAGAGCTCAGGAAATAAAAACATAAATCAATAAATGGAATGGAATCAGATTAAAAAGCTTCTGAGAAGAAAAGGAAACTATCAAGAAAGTGAAGAGAGAAAATGTTCACCAGCTACTCCTCTGATAAAGAATTAGTGGTTAGACTATATAAAGAACTTAAAAACAACAATATAAAAGCAAAGAACTCAATAAAAAATGGGCAATGGATCTGAATAGACACTTCTCAAAATAACAAAAATAAATATCTAATAAATATATGAAAAAGTGTTCAACATCAATAATGAGGAAAATGTAAAAAAAAAAAAAACACTTTCATTTAACTCCAGTTGGGACTGCCATCATCAAGAATACAAAAAATAATAAATGCTGGAGAGGTAAATATAAACTTTTATATACTGTTGCTGGGATTGCAATTTAGTACGGCTGCTATGAATACCAATAGGGAGGTTCCTTAAAAGACTGAGAATGGAGCCACCATATGACCCAGCTATACCACTCCTGGTGATCTCTCCAAAGCAATTGGAATCAGAATATCATAGTGATACATGTAGCACATTTCAAAATAACCAAACTATGAAACTGGCCCAGGTGTCCATCAATGATGGACTAGAGTATGTAATTTTGGTGTATACATAAAATAGATGTTTACTCAGCCATAAAAAAAGAACACGATTATGTTGTTTGTGGGAAAATGGATAAAATTTGAGATTATGTTAAACAAGATTGGCCAATCACAAAATAGAAGGGTCATATGTTTTCACTTCAATGTGGAAACTAGAGAGAAACTGAGAAATAAAGAGGACTTCAAATAAATAAGGGGAGATATTATTAGAATAATGGAAGGAGATTTGAGGAGAGAGGTGAGGAGTTAAAGGGGGAGATTTGATGATGAACTTATGAAAGCAGTTCAAATAATCCTCTGTTCATATATGCAGTTATCTAAGTATTTCTATCCCAATTATGGATTCAAGAAATGTGAACACAATCACTCTTTGGACAACTACTAGAACCACTATGAGATGCACATGGTCTAAAACTTCACTGATCATTTCACCTATTTAAACTCTATGTTAGTCAATTTTCCATGTCTGTGCCCAAAATAATTGACAAAGAAAAGCATATATATATATATATATATATAAAATTTCTTTCACTTCTTGGTTTCAGAGGTTTAGTCCAGGGTTAGTTGGCCCCAAGTGCAGGGGGGAGGGGAAGGCTTGGCACATGGAAGACATGGAAGCCTGGAGAGAGACAGGAAGGTGCCAGGGACAGATACGGTACCCAAAGTAATGCTTCTAGTACCTACTTTCTCTTGCCATGCCCTACCTGCCATCATTTTCACTACCTCCCAATATGTCAGTTCAAAAATTTAACCCAACACATGGAGTAATCCATTCATGAGGTCAGCAACCTCATAATTCAATCTTTTCAAACGTTGCTGCATTGCCTAACACATGAGCATTCCAGATTTAAATTCTAACAAGCCCAACTCTAATAGGATGACCAAAGTATAATTTTTAGGCTCCAAAAAATTACTTTCAGATCAGAGACAGTATGCAGCAACCCTCTCAAAGTCTGAATATTTCTCTTTAACCAAAGTCCAATCACCTTGATACATGGGTAGAAGTCCTTAGAGGAATTTTGAGAGAAAAATAACATCATACATTTTTTAGCAGTATAATGAGGAGTCCTTCATTAAGAAAGCCCAATTTTCCCCATATTAAGATATTCTGAGTAAATAATTTAACTGAAGTCTAGAAGCTGAGTGAGGGGTTTTTACTCTTTGTATTAATTTTTCAGCTTACATTTACGTTAACTAAACCTATGACTCCAAATCTGTGCAGATCAGGTAGAATTTTCAAAACTGCCAACCTGTTTATATTTTATGGAAAGTGATCATCTAGACAATTTCATAGATCTCTATAAATCACATTATTCTGACAACCCCTCTGTCTCCATAGAATGGTAAGCACACTTAATTGCCTTTGCCAATTAAGTGATGCCACTTGATCCCTGCCAACCTAGGATTTCATGTCCTAATTGTGTTATATATCCAAGTTTTACTGCTGCAATTCCTATTGTAATTTTTGACCTATAGGATAAGCAATCCAAGAATACTTCCATATACAAATTCTCCCATCAAAAATTTGTTTCTCATAGTCATCATACTAAAGATTGAACCCAATGGCATTCTACCTTCAAGTTACACTTCTGCCCTTTATACATATTTTTTTTCTATTTTGAAACATGATCTTGCTAAGTTGCTAAAGGTCTCACTAAGTTACTTAGACTGGCCTTGAACCTATGATTCTCCTATCTCAGCCTCTGAAGTCCTGGTATTATAAGCAAGTGACACCATGCCTGATTGAGATAACATATTAATAACACTTTATACACATATTCTCCAGATTTATATATACATAAATTAGAAAAAAATCATACAGTTCCTTCAGTGTGTAGTACACATTCTCATGAAACATAATTTGTAACTTATCCTTAAGAGTCTTCTGGGACTAGAGGCTATCAAGTTGCCAAATCAATGGACTATCACATCTTATATTCATTAAATAGAATTTCTCATTGATTTGTCTAAATTAGGGAACACATTTTGAGACATAAGTTACCAAGATTTTATATAGTCACTTTTACCATCTTTGTTAAAATGACCTCAAGATATGTACCAGTAGCTTCATGTCTTAGTAGAACTTTTTTTTAAATGTAGATTTTAGTACATTTAGGTTGCTATAACCAAAATATCATAAGCTGAGTGACTTATAAATAATAGAAATCTATTTCTCACTAGGTCTAGAGACTGAAAGTCTGAGATTAAGGGGTCAGCTAGGCTATGTTCTGTGGAGGGCTCTCTTCTGAGCTGCAGGTGCTGATTTTTACTTGTTTCCTCACAAAGTAGAAAGAGATAACGAGAGACTTATCTGGTATAGTTTTTAAAATGGCACTAATCCCACACATGAGGGCTCCACTATGGCCTAAATGATCTCCTAAAGGCCCTACCTCCTACTATGTTAGCGATTAGGATTTAAAAATATAAATTTCAGAGAGAGACACATTATGTCCATAACATAGACACTAGTAGATTCATAGTAATAAATGTTTCCTAAGATGCTTTTCTGTGTGAAGAAAAATTATTAGTCCCTGGTCATGCTTTCTAGTCTAATTATTTCAAAAGTGTGCTCGAGGGAAAAATTTATTAATATTTATAAAGCATTTGAAAGATGAATATCATTGAAACTGATTACATATCACTAAAGAAGAATCTCATAAAAATGCAATTGCAATTTCCAAAAAGAATTTCTATATGTGATTTTTGACCAGTTCACTGCTTGATTACCAAAATGTTCTTTGATCAAATATCTTTTTGAAGTACACCCCTACTCCAGATTGATGATATTAAGATTATATCAATAATTATAATTTCAGGCTTCCATTGATTTTTATAGAGAATTTTAAAGATGACCATATTTCCAAATGAGGTTGTATACCTATAGTTTATAGTCACCTATAGTTTCTTAGTATTTAACATACTTCTTTATAGATATTTAATCAACATGCCATATATATAAGACCCAAAATGATAATTCTAGGCTTATTCTCTGCATAGTGAATAGTGAATCCAAATTTATAAAAATATAAAGTTAGTCCATGAGTATGTTAAAAATAAAATACTTCTCAAATACTTAAAATTATTTGTTTATTAAATAAGTTAGATTATGACTAGGCTGCTGTAAGAAAAAAATAAAATTAAAAAGAAAAAGGAGGCAGAGACAGATACAATAAGACAAAGCTTGAATTACAAAAAAAAAATTGCCATTGTTCATCAAGTAATAGTCCTGAGATATGCTTTTTTTTTTTTTTTTTTTTTTTTTGCGGTACTGGGGATTGAACTCAGGGGCATGCTACCTCTGAGCTATACCCCCAGCCCTATTTTTTATTCTTTATTTTGAAACAGGGTCTCACTAAGTTGCGGAGTGCCTCACTAGGTAGCTGAGGCTGGCCGCGAACCCGGATCCTCCGGTCTCAGCCTCCCGAATGCTGGGATTACAAGCATGCGCCACCACGCCCGGCTGAGATATGCTTTTTGAGCCCAAGAAGAGGCTCTGTTTCTGTTATTGGATAACCAAAGTTGCCACAAATAAATCATAATTCCATTATCCCCTAGCATACTTCATTTCTCTGCTCTTGGGGAATAAGAGATTGTTGGGGGCATATATTTCCTTTTAAGAAAGTAACTTTTACTTTCTTCACAGCAATTTTGTTCTGGCTCTATTGAAAGAAAAGTAGTCAGACAGCAGAGGCAACTGCAAAGAAAGGTGGGAATTGTAGTCTCTGTATAGGCAGTTATTCTCCCAGAAAGAAGGGGGATAAATCATTCTTTCATAATTATATTGAACACCTATTCTAAAGTAATCTTTGTGCTAGGAATTATATTAGGTGCTGCCTACTGCTGGAATACATAAAGACCTGGACCTAGTTCCTGATCTATGAGAAAGGAGAGGTCATATTTACTTCTGTTAAGTGAAAGGTCAGATCCATTTATAATAAAGATGTGTATTTCAAAAGAAGGTTACATAGAACCTGAAGAGTCAAGTAAAATTTTATGAAAAAGTCATTATTATGACCCTCAAAAGAAATACAAGTTTTGTAGGGGAGAGTTGTAGTTGGGGGCAGGTGTCAAAAAATATCTTTGTTAGACAAGATCAGAAATGAGATTGATGGTGGGAAATTGACCTGTTCACTTTAAAACTATGTGTGATCCAGTTTTATTTTAGAAAGAGTCTGGTTGAAATTTTAGAGAAGACATGAAAAAATAGTGAACATTTTAGAAAACTAGAATATCAATTTAACATATTCTGTAAGAGACAGTACTGGTAAAGAAAAAAAGAAATAATCAAAATATCACTCATATAAAATATGTCCTTTCCAAAAACCATGTATATAAATACTTAAAGTAACAAACAAACAAAGCAAATAAATAAAACCGGCAAGAAGGAGAAAATGTTCATGACATAAATAATAGTTTGATTAAAAATAATTTAGAAATGCATTTTCCAAGATCTTATATGTTCAGGTATTCAATTCACGTAACAGGACATTAGGACAGACACTTACATTTTTGGGGGGAAATTCTATAAACCTACGTGATAAAATAGCACCATGGGTTAAATCTGTTGTATCATGGTAGGAAGTAACAGCAGGGTCTTTAGTTTTTACTAGAATTACTAACTTGCTGCTATAGTAACCCAATGTGTCCTGTTGTGAAGACCTCTTGATGAGATTAAATTAACCAATGTCACTAAATTAAACACACACAGAAAAAATCACCAGTGAATTAAAATTTGAAAAAAAAAAGAAAGAAATATCTAGTTACTGAAGTATACAGTGTCAAAATGTACTTATTCATAGCTTCATGGGAAAAAATGCAAATAATGTGAAAATACCTTATAATTAAAATGCAGCTACATGCCTCTGTTTTATCTGCTGATGTCTAACAGCAATAACTGTTGACCCATGCAAAACACAAGTATGATTTCACCCTAAACCTTTTGAAGCCTTTCTGAAAATGTTAGGCATCTTAAGATGAACCTGACAGAATGTGACACTCACACAAAAGCCTTGGATAGTAGGCTTGCACCAAGCATCACAGTGACATTCAGAGATATTCTAGTTTTGGCAACTGTTTGAGATTTGTGGCTCTCCCTTGACATTTACAAAGATTCAGAGACTATTTCCAAAAAGGGCTAGAGCATTTCACTAGATATGTGGTTTCTTCAAAGGCCACTTTCAGATTAAACTGTCTATGAAACTCTGAGTGGAAGTAATGTGGGATTGGACTAGAATAGTATTGATTTTATTCAAAATAAGAAATAAAAAAAAAGATGACTGGTGGGTCTACAAAAATTCAAATAAAAGGCCAACATATCTTTCATTGCCTCATCTACTTGATTGCTGAAGCTCTCAGATGTTTTAGTCTGCCTTTTGTATGATATCTCATCACAGAACAAATGACTTGGCTCTTTAAGTATAACTCATATTAATTAGTAAATTTTTCTTAGACACCTTTTTGTTGTTATTATTTTATAACCAATTTAAATTATTGCCAGTTTGTTTTGCATTAAGGTATGCTGATTTTAAGTTATAAATCTTTGAGTCTCCTTTTTATATGAATCATATTTGGGTAGTTTATGTGAGTAATGAGATTTTGAAAGGGAGGTGAAAGTCTTGAAAGGATGTATAATGCAGTGTCAAATAGGTTAGACTGTAGATCCTATTTTTACTTCTTTCAGAGCCTTGATTTTTTAAGATTTTAAAGAATGATTGTGGTAACTAATAATTTCTATAGAATACACATACACACACACATATGCAAACATTTGTTAAAGTTAGAATTTGATAGGGAAGGCTATTTTTATAGTGCCTGTTATCATTAGATATAAAATGTCCCCTAGAGAGCTCATTAATTAATATTAGGGGTTGATATAATTGAGTCATGAGGGTTGTAATCCCAGAAGTGGATAAATCCATTGTAATAAATTTACCTGGATGGTATCCGGTAGGCCAGTAGAGTGTGACTGGAGGTGGGTCCCTGGGGCTGCAGCCTTGGAGATTATATATATGGTTCCTCCGGCCCCAGCTTGCACTCTTGCTTCTAACCCCCATGATGTGAGCACAGTCCAGGTGATCTCCCTTTCTCTGTTTCCTGTCACCATGCCCTGAGGTCCTCCAAAGTCCCTGACCTCACATGGAATGAACCAAAAACTGTAAGAAAATAAATCTTCTTTCTTTTCAATTATGTCTTCAATCTTTTAGATTATATCTTCAAAAAAATGTTGACTAATTCAGTGCCCCACGATGTTTTAAAAATTAGAGAATAGGTAGACCTTTTAGGTTTTATATACGTGTGTCATATGTCTGCATTTACCGACATGAGCATGTGTGTGTGTGTTTGTGTGGGGGGGACTAGCACTGTAATAAAATCTCTTGAGGTATATCTTTATAAAGATGCCAATTTGGGTATGTGCTGTTCTCCTTGTACTATCACATTCCTCTTTCTAGCATAGATTAAGCCTATGAATGCATGGTATTTAGCAATATTGAAGAGCCAGATGACATCAATTCTTGTAGGACAGTCCATGTCAATTGGCATTTGGCACTCACAGGCTCTGACCTTTTTTGGTCAAATTCACCCTAACCGGTGGTTCCAGGAAGGGCCAGCAGCAGCCATTTATCTTTTACCACCTACCATCCCCAGCAACTGGTGACAAAAACTGTTCCCATTGGCTCCCACCCTGCTTTTGCTTCCTTATCTGGCCTCACTATATAAACTGCTGCTTGTTCAAATAAAGCTGAGATCCTGCAGTGCCTGATCACTGACAAGACTCCCAGCTTGGTGTGGTTTCTTGGGGGGTTATCTCAACTCCCTGAGGTGGTGGGCCTGGCCATTGACATTCTCCCTCTCACTCGCCCCCAGCAGGTGAAGGAGGCTGGTCCGCTTGGTCTACCCCATGTTGCTAGGGACACAACAAATTCTGACTTATAAGAATGGGAAAAAAAATGAGTTAACAATGAGTTTCTATGCTATTCTTTTAACTACTTTAATAAATCATAATGGCAGTTCAAGCAAGCTTCATGGCATTTGCATATTATTCATGTGCACTTTACTGAGATGTATAGTCTTCTTGTTTTAAGATTTTCCACGTGTCTTTGCAAATTCACCTGCCTATAGCCATCTGTTTGCTGCCTATACTGACCATTTCATCATCTATTGGATTTTAATAACACTGCAATATTCTAATTGGAGAACCTGCCACAGAAAAGTCATGAGAATAAAATACCTAGCACTATTAGCTGTTAGTTATGTTAGTTTTTCATCACTGACAAATATAGAAAAACAACTTAAAAGAGGAAAATCTATTTTGCTTTATACTTTCAGAGATTTCAGTCCATGGTCAGCTGGCTTTATTGCTTTGGTTTCCTGAGGTAAGGCAGAACATGACACAAGTGTGTTGTAGAAGAAAGCTGTTCAACTCATGGCAGAGAGAGAGAGAGAGAGAGAGAGAGAGAGAGAGAGAGATAAAGTATACTCTTCTAGGGCAGCCCCTCAGTGACCTTCTTCCTTCTAAGAGGTTCCAACTCTTACAGTTTTAACAGCATCAATAGTCCATTCATATTATTAACTCAAAAATGAATGAATACCAAATGAGGTTAGAGATGACATGATCCAAACATTTCCTAAAAGCCTTACCTCTGAACATTTCTGCACAGGAGATCAAGTCTTCAATATATGAATGTTTGAATGACATTATAAATTGAAACTATATCAATTGCCATATAATTTGTATTTTAATTTTTCATTGGTGCATTGAAATCATACATCTTGTTAGGTACAATCTGGTAAAGGTATACATGCACATATCTCTCATTTAACCCTTCCCCAGTTCCCATACCATTGCCTCCCTCTCTCTCCTTTTCAGATTCAGTTTAGTGATTGACTTTGATATATTTGTGAAAGTACATCATGTGCATTAGGGTGTTTCTGCCCCCCCTGCCCCATGAACTTCAGTTAAGTCACCTTCTTTGCTCACCTAAGGTTTATCCTTCTTTGTCTAGAGTCCCTATTATGTCCCACTTTCTGCATAGCTTCGCCATATTAGGGAGAACATATGATTTTTTACTTTTTGTGACTGAAAAATCTCACTTAGCATAATGTTTTCCAGTTCCATCCATTTTCCTGCAAAAGACATGATTTCGTTCTTCTTTATGTCTGAGTAAAATTCCATTGTGTACATATCCCATAGCTTTGTAATCCATTCATGTGTTAATGGACATCTTAATTGCTTCCATAGTTTGTCAAATTGTGAATTGTGCAGTTATAAACATAGATATACATGCATCGGTCTGATAGTTTGGTTTCCATTCTTTTGGGTAGATACCAAGAAGTGGTATTGCTAGATCATATGGTAGGTTCATTCCCATTTGAAGATCCTCCATATGTTTTCCAAAGAGGTTGCACTAATTTGCAATCCCACAAAAATGCATAGGGTTCCTACTTCTCCACAGCCTCACCACCACTTATTGTTGTTAGTGATTTTAATGATTTCATTCTAATTGGGTTTAGGCAAAATCTCAAGGTAGTTTTGATTTGCATTTCTCTGATTGCTAATGATGTTGAACACTTCCTCATACATTTATTGACCATTTGTATTTCTTTGTTGTGAGGTGCATATTTAGATCCTTTGCCCATTTTTTGATTGGGTTGTTTTCTTAGCAGTGAGTTTTTTGGGTTCTCTATAATCTAATTATCAGTCCTCTGTTGGAGGAGTAGATGGCAAAAATTTTCTCCCACTCTGTGGACTATCTGCTGAGGTTCTTCATAGATTCTTTTGCTGCATGGAAGCTCCTCAGTTTAATACAATCCCATGTATTGATCTTCCTTTGAGTTGTTTGTGCCTTTGGGGTCTTGTTGAGAAAGTTTTTACCTGTGCCTTTGTTTGGAAGTGTTGGGCCTATGCATTCTTCAAGTATCTGAAAGGTCTCTGACCTGACTTCCATATTGTTGATCCATTTGAATTGACTCTTGTACAGGTTGAGAAAGTGGGATTTATTTTCATTTCTCTGCTTATGGTTAACCAGTATTGACAACACCATTTGTTGAAGAGGCTATCTTTTTTTCAGTGTATGTTTTTGGCCCCTTTGTCAAAAACAATTGACTGTAAGTGTGTGGGGTTTTTTCTGAGACTTCTATTCTGCTCCATTGGTCTATGTGTCTGTTTTTGTAGCAATACCATGCTGTTTTTATTACTGTGGCTTTGGAGTAGTGTTTGAAGTTAAGTATTGTGATGCATCCTGAATGGTTCTTGTTGCTAATAACTACTTTGGTTTTCCTGGGCTTTTTGTTGTTCCAAATGAATTTAAGGACTGATTTTTCTATGTCTGTGAGGAATGACCTTGGTAATATAATGAGTATCACATTGAATCTGTAGATCACTTTTGGGACTATGGCCATTTTGATGATATTTATTCTACCTATCCAAGAGCATGGTAGATTTTTCCATCTTCTAAGGATTTGTTTGATTTTTTTTTTCAACGTATAGTTTTTCTTATAGGAGTCTTTTACCTCCATGGTTAGGATTATTCTTAAGTATTTTATTATGGGGGGTGCTATTGTGAGTATAATTGCTTTTTTGGATTTCTTTTTTAGTGGATTTATGGTTGACATACAGGAAAGCTTTTGATTTCTTAAGATTGATTTTGTATCCAGACACTTTGCTGAATTTGTTGATCAGTTCTATACGTTTTTTGGTTGAGTTTGTTGGGTCTTCTAAGTATAGTATCATGTCATCTGCAAAACGGAATAGTTTAAATTCTTCTTTCCCTATTTTCACCCCTTTGATTCCCTCTTCTTGCCTTAGTGCTCTGGCTAGAGTCTCACATATTATGTTGAACAGAAGAGGTGATAATGGACATCCTTGTCTTATTCCTGTTTTTAGTGGGAACTCTTGCAGTTTTTCTCCATTTAATATGATATTGGCTGTGGGCCTATTGTATATTGCCTCTATGATATTTAGGTATGTTGCTTCTATTCCAATTCTCTGCAGTGCCTTTAGCATGAATGGGTGTTGGATCTTGTCAAATGCTTTTTCAGCATCAATTGAGATGATCATGTGATTTTTGACTTTGATTCTGTTTATGTGGTGAATTACATGGATTGTTTTTCATATGTTGAACCAGCCTTGCATCCCAGGGATTAACCCGACTTGGTCATGATGTATAATTTTCTTGATGTGGTTTTGAATGCGCATTGCTAGTATTTGTTTAGTAGTTTTGCATCTAAATTCATCAGTGATATAGGCGTATAGTTTTCTTTTCTTGAGCTGTCTTTATTTGGCTTTGGTATTAATGTGATGCTGCCTTCATAGGATGTGTTTGAGAGGGTCCCATTTCTTTCTATTTCCTGGAATAGTTTGAGAAGTATTGGGATTAGGATTTCTATAAATATTTTATAAAATTCACTTGGAAAACCATCTGGCCCTGGGCTTTTGTTTGATGGTAAACTCTTTATTGCTGTTTCTATTTTCTTTGATTATTATTGGCTGATTCAAGTTCTCTATATCTTCTTGACTCAATTTAGGAAGGATATATATATATATATATATATATATATATATATATATATATATATCTGTCAATTTCTTCTAGATTTTCTATTTTGTTGGAGTATAGTGTTTCAAAATAGTTTCTGATGATCCTCTGTATTTCCACACTGTCGGTGGTAATATCACCTTTTTCATCTCTTATTTTGGTAATTTGAGTTGAGTCTCTTTTTTTGGTTAGGTTGGCCAATGGTTTATCTATCTTGTTTACTTTTTCAAGAAACCAGCTTTTGGTTTGTTGATTTTCTGAATTTTTTTTATTCTCTATTTAATTAATTTCTGTTGTGATTTTCAGAATTTCCTGTCTTCTACTGGCTTTGGAGTTAGACTCTTCTTGTTTTTCAAGGGTTTTGAGCTGTGTCATTAGGTTATTTATTTGTTGGTTTTCTGTTCTTCTTATGTGGGCATTCAGGGCTATAAATTTTCCTTGTAGTACTGCCTCCAGGGTGTCCCAGAGGTTTTGACCTGTTGTGTCTCTGTTTTCATTGGCTTCTAGGAATTTTTAAATTTCTCCCCTTACTTCTTCTATGACCCATTCCTCTTTCAGCAGTGTGGTGTTCAGTCTCCATGTATTTACATGGTTAATCTGAGTCTTCTTAGAGTTGATTTCTAGTTTCTCTCCATTGTGGTCAGAAAAGATGCAAGGAATTATGTTCCATTTTTTCAATTTGCCAGTGTTTTCTTTGTGGCCCAGAATGTAGTCTGTTTTGGAGAAGGTTCCATCGGATGCTGAGAAAAATGTGAATTCAGCTGTAGTTGGGTGAAATATTCTGTATGTGTCTAACAGGTCCATTTGGTTTATGGTATTCTTTAGGTCAGAAATATCTTTACTGACCTTTTTTGAAAGAAGATAGATCTAGTGATGTGAGAGTCATATTGAAGTCTCCTAGTATTAGTGTATTGAGATCTTTGTGTGACTTTATACTATACAGAGTTTGTTTTATAAAAGTGGCTGCACCTATGTTTGGGGCATAGATGTTGATAATTGTTATTTCCTCTTGCTGGATTGTTCCTTTTACTAGTAAAAAATTACTTGCTTTGTCTCATTTGATAAACTTAGGCTCGAAATCAAATTTATCTGATATCATAGTTACTACTCTTGCTTGTCTTCTAGTTCCATTGGTATAGATTACCTTACTCCAGCCCTTCACCTTTAGTTTGTGGGAATCTTTGCTTGTAAGGTGTGTTTCTTGCAGGCAGCATATAGATGGATTCTGGGTTTTGATCCATTTTGCCACCTTGTGCCTTTTTATTGGGGAGTTGAGACCATTTATATTCAGTATGATTATTGAGAGATGATTTTTAATTCCTAACATTTTGAGTTTTGACTTCTGTTTGTGGTAGTTGTTCTTCTTTGCTTAGTTGTTTGTTTCCTGGAAATTATTGTTTCTCTGGTTCTGACATTTACTGGTTGGTTCTTCTTGGTAGTCAATCACTTTGAGTATTTTCTCTAGTGCTGATTTGGAAGACATAAATTCTTTCAGTTTCTGTTTGTTGTGGAAGGTTTTTATTTCCCTGTCAATTTTGAGAGAAAGTTTTGCTGGGTATAAGAACCTTGGCTGTAAGTTATTTTCTTTCAGAGTTTGGAATATGTTACTCCAGCCCTTCCTGGATTTTATGACTTGGTTTTGGAGGTCTGGAGTGATTATAATTGGTTTGCCTCTAAATGTCACTTGGCCTTTTACTTTTGTTGCCTTTAGAATTATCTCCTTAGCCTCTAAATTAGTTAGCTTTACTATTATGTGGCATGGTGAACCTCTTCTTTGATCTTGTCTAAAGGGGGTTCTATATGTTTCCTGTACCTGTGTGTTTACTTCTCTTTCTATGTTTGGAAAATTCTCTGATATTACTTCTTTGAAAAGGTTGTTTATTCCATTAGTTTCAACTTCTAATCCCTTTTCTAAGCCTATTATTCTTAGGTTAGCTCTTTTAAGGTTGTCCCAGATCTCATTGATGTCTGATTCATATTGTAAATTTTTTCTCTAGATTATATACAATGGATTCATTTTTGGAATGGTCATTTTTTAGGAGTGATATTCTATTTCCATGTGGTCTAATCTACTGTTTATAGTTTGTATTGATGCCTTCACTTCTATTATTTCATCTCCCACATCCTTTGCTCCCTCAAGGGTTCTCTATGATTCCTGCTCAGGGTGTCAGATTGTTTGCTTATTTGTTCCTTTATTTCTTTCCAGCTCTCTCTGCATTCTTGCTGGAAGTTTTGTATTGTTTCTATTATTAAAGATCTGAATTGTTCTTCTGGTAATCTCTACCAGTGTTGTTGAGTTCTGTTGTTGTGGGATTGTGTTGACTCATTGTTTCTTTGCTATTTTTCCTTCCCATGGTTTCCCTGTTCTTAAATTTATATCTTTGCTGCTCTTACATGCTTTCTCTGCATTTATAGTTTTCTTATTTTTATTTTTCTCTGTGAATGGTATCTTGTGTTGAGTTGCATTTACTCTGGGGCTTCTTCTGCCCACTCTACTGGTTTCTTTGGTGGGTTTCAGGTATTGCCTTCTAGGTTTTAGCAAAAACTAACAAAGCAACCAATACTCAGAACAAACATAGATATATCAAAGCAATGCAAAGTGAAAACAGAGTAAAAACAAAACAAAACAAAAAACCCAGAAAACAAAAAATAACATCAAGAAACAAAATAAAAATCCCTTCAAGTTTGTAAGAACAGACCTGCTTTGGCCTCTGCATATCTTTTGCATAGATCTCTGCTGCTGTGGGCAGCTGACAAAATGGCGGCTGCCACTGCTGCACATGTGCCTGCTTCTTTGTTCTCCCTGGTCTGCTTTCTGGGTTCTGATCAGCTGCTTTTGTTGCTTTGGTCACTTTTCTGCTGTTTTGCTTATCTTTCCTTCAGTCAAGAAGCTGCTTTTGCAGCAGTTTTGATTCAAGCTCTGCAGTGCAGTTGATCACTGCTCTGGCTCTGGAGGGAGTGGTGAGCTGAAGTGGCCCTGTGCAGGCTTAAGCTGGTCATCCCAGGTGTTCTAGTCACTGTTGAAGGTGCCTTGATATGCTGCCTGGTTAGGATGTGGAGTTCAGGAGTCCCTTACTCCACATCTGGTAACTGGGAATGTAGAAGGTCATTATATATTTCTTTGTTAGTAGTTCTTCTGCTGGGGGCTGACTCAGTGGTGGCCGCCACTCTGCAGCGTGGTGCTGCTGCCGTGCAGATGGGCTTCTTTGCTCTCCCTGGTCAGCTTTCTGGATTCTATTCAGCTGTATTTCAGTTTTCATAGTGTTGTTCCCTTTTTTGTTGCTTTTTTTCCTCTGTCAAGAAGCTACTTTTATGGTAGATTTGAATCGAGCTCACAGCTCCTAATGAGAGGTCTCTTTTTCATCTTTTATTTTGGTAATTTGGGCTGATTCTCTATTTTGGTTAGGTTACTTAATGGTTTATCTGTCTTGTTTACTTTTTCAAGAAACCAGCTTTCATTTTTTGTTGATTTTCTATATTTTTTATTCTCTACTTCATTAATTTCTGCTCTGGTTTAAAAAAATTTCCTGTCTTCTACTGACTTTGGGGTTAGACTTTTCTGGTTTTTCAAGGACTTTGAGCTGTGTCACTAGGTTATTTATTTGGTGATTTTCTGTTCTTATGTGGACACTCTGTTTTATATATTTTCTTCTTAATACTGCCTTTAAGGTGTCCCAGAAGTTTTGATATGTTGTGTCTCTGTTTTCATTGGTTTCTAAGAATTTTTTAATTTCTCTCCTTACTTCTTCTATGACCCATTCTTCATTCAGCAGTGTGGTATTCAGTCTCCATGTGTTTATGTGATTACTCTGGATCTTCTTAGCATTGATTTCTAGTTTCATTCCATTGTGGTCTGAAAAGATGCATGGAATTATGTTATATTTTTTGAATTTGCCAGTGCTCACTTTCTGGCCCAGAATATGGTCTATTTTGGAGAAGGTTCCATGGGTTGCTGAGAAAAATGTGAATTCAACTGTAGTTCGGTGAAATATTCTGTATGTGTCTAATAGGTCCATTCAGTTTATGATATTCTTTAGGTCTGAGGCATCTTTACTGACCTTTCTGTCTAGAAGATTGGTATAGTGAGGTGAGAGGATTATTGACGTCTCTTTGTATTATTGAATTGAGATCTATGTGTGACTTTATATCATGAAGGATTTGTTTATGAAAGTGGTTGCACCTATGTTTGGGGCATAAATGTTAACTATTGTTATTTCCTCTTTCTGAATTGTTCCTTTTACTAGTAAAAAAAATGACCTGCTTTGTCTCTTCTGATAAGCTTAAGCTTAAAGTCTAACTTGTCTGATAAGTTGGCCCAGATCTCATCAATGTCCAGCTCATGCTATTCAACTTTTTTCTAAATTATGTACATGCATTCATTTTTGGAATGGTCATCTTCTAAGATTGATATTCTACTTTCCTTGTGGTCTAATATACTGTTTATAGTTTGTATTGATGCTTTTACTTCAAATACTGCATTTTTACTTCCTTCAAGACTTCTCTTTGATCTCTATTTTGAATGTCAGATTCTTTGTTTGTTTGTTCCTTTATTTCTTTCCAGCTCTCCCTGTATTCTTTTTCAGAAATCTTGTATAATTTCTACTATTAAAGATCTGAATTGTTTGCCTGATAATCTCTGTCATTCTGTGTTGGTGAGTTCTGTTATTGTGGGGTTGTGGTAGCTCATTGTTTCTTTGCTATTTTTCCTCCCCATGATTTCCCTGTTTTTAAGCTTCTATCTTTGCTGCTTTTGCAAGTGTTCTCCCAATTTATAGGTTTCTTATATCTATTTTCTCTCTGTGAGTAGTATCTTGTACCGAGTTACAATTACACTAGGGCTTTTTCTTCCCACTGTAGTGATGCTGTTGGTGGGCTTCAGGTATGACTTCTAGAGTCAGTTTCTTCCTTCTGTTATGGAAATTTACCTCAGAGTTGTGAGTAGGACAGTTTGTGGCCTCTGTGTTTTTAAGCCTCGATGTGGTATGTGTTGTGCTATTTTTTCTATCAGCAGAGGTGGGTTTATCCTTGGCATCTGGCAGTTTTTTCTTGTGGTTCACCTCTCTTGTTCAATCTCTGCAGTAGGGATTTAGAAGTGTCCAGTTGTATATACCAGGGCTGGTTGTGCTCAGTGGTAAAGGATTGGTGAGTGGGGAGAAACCACATCAATGAATGCAAGAATAGAGTAAAGTAGAAGGTATGATCCAGTGGAATAAGAGTTCAAGTGTGTTAAGGTTTTATATGGTAGAGTTTAGAAGTAGTGGATATGTGGGGGGATTATCATAGTCAATGTAGAGCATTTAGGTGTAGTGGTATGAAATCATCTTGATATGAGACAAGGAAAAAAGAAAAAAATGGAAGAGAAAAAAGTGTTGAGGAGAAGCATACAGATAGGAGAGAGGGAGGGGAGCTTGTAAAAGGGATGAGAAAGAGAGCTGAAAACTGAGCAAAAAATAACAAAACAAGCAACCATTCAAATAAACATAAATAAAACAAACAATACAAAACAAAAACAGGGTAAAAAAAACATGAAAGAAGCAAAAACAAAAATTAAAACCCTGCAAGTATAAAAGTAGAGAGTTGACTTGAGCATGTTTCAGGCATTCTTATTTGCTGTCTTCATCACTGCAGGTAAAGAGTTCTGCTGGCCCCTCTCTTGCTGCAAGCTTGTGTCTCTGAGCTCTCCACAGTGCCTGTCTCTGTAGGCAGCGAGCATACTGGATCTGGACCCAGTGTAAGCCCAAGGCTCCACACTTTCCACAGACCCTATGTCTCTCTCTATGCCTTTGCTGGTGGCAGGTATGCAGTCTAAATGCAGGGCATTTTTCATGGGATCTGCAATGTCTTCATGCCCTGTGTACCTTGAGTCCCTTCTACACTTCAGTTCCTATCCAATCACTAGAAGGGTAGGTGACTAAGTCTATAGTTTGCCACAGGAGCCCCTGAGGCCCTGCAGTTAACTTACAATTGAGTGCTGCCCTGGCTCTGGAGGGAGAGGTGAGCTGGTTTGTCCCTGCCACGGGCTCAAGCTGGTCATCCCTGGAGTTCCAGTCACTATTGATCGAGCAGGGATATGCTGCCTGATTAGGGCGTGGAGTTCTGTAGTTTCTTACTCTGCATCTGCTCACTGGGTATGCAGGAGGTTGTTAGATGTCTTGATGCTGGTAGACCCTACTCTAGTTGGCTGGTTCAATGGCAGCCACTGCTCTATGGCACAAGTTGCTACCACGCACAGGGGTTCTTCACTCTCACTGGTTTGCTTTCTGAGTTTTGTTCAGCTGAATTTCAATTTTCATTACTTTGTTCACTTTTTTCTTCCATCAAGAAGTTGCTTTTATGGCAGTTTTGATTCTAACTTTACAACTCCTGAGAAGAGGTGTTTCTCTCAGTCACTATCTTGAGCTCCTCTTCCATATAATTTTTAAAAATAGTAATTTTAGTGTTTAGTGCCCAAGATGCAGATGTTGAAACCAAAATATGAACACAAATATTGTATTTCAGAAGAGATTCAAGAAATATAGCAGATAAGTGGTTACATGAAATCAGAAAGAAACCCAAACCAATAAGGAACCTCAAGGGTACATTATCAACATAGTGCTACTGTGAGAAGCTGGAGCTTAGTCCTGCTAATTGCTGGCATAGAATATAGCAGCAGATTAAAACTGTGGTCACAGTGGAAATAGTAGACTTGTCTTAATTCATTTACATCTGAGTAGATGAGATGGGCCAGAATTTGAGAAAAGATATATAAAGACTTTGTCAAAAATGTAAACAACCTTCAGATTCAAAGAAAATGTCCTCTCTTCTTGGGTAGTTGACTTTCAAGACTTATGGCAGAAAAGTTGAAAGAGAACTCCCAATGATATCTGCTGAATCCTTTAAAATACATTAATTTTCAAAGGGAAGAAGTGGTTCTGCCTTTAAAAGTCTGACATCCTGTCTGTCATCTCTGGAACACTAGAAAAAGTCATAGAAATGTAGATGTATAGTAAGGGACCAGAAATCAAACATTTAAAAGAAGAAAAAAGAGAGAAAGAGGTCATATTCATTCATTTAAATCTACAAATGCATCATGCAAATTAAAAAAAAAATTAAAAATAAATAAGAGACCTGTATAAATAACTCCACTCTGAAAATAACTGATGATATGTGGGGAAGAAAGAGATGGAACACTTTTGATGGGCTGCCATTTGAGGTGCTATTTAGAAAAATGTTAATGCAATATCAGTTTTGCTGAAAATAAGACAGCATTTAAATAACTTACTGTGGTTTCCTTAGTACTCACTGGTGCTACTGTGTCTAGAGTGCTGGGTCTGGCTTGAAATGTCTGTTCCTGTGTGTGTTTTCACCCAAGAGATTAGCCCTGATCCTGATATTTTATATGAAACCAGCCCTCTCAAAGACCATATCCCTATGCTCATAAATATATCTGGCTCTTTAACCCAGCATTCAGTACCTGTTCCAAACATTTTGGGTTTGGAAAAAATTCCAGCCTCCTTTTTATGGACTCTAGCTTCCCACCTCATTAAATCCTGCATCACTGATTAATTTTATTATCTTCCCTGTCTTTGGATGAAAGAACTCACCAATATACTCTAGCAAATGAGATCATTGTTTCTCCAATCAACTTCATCTCTTTCTTACAATGAGTGCATGGAAGTACTCAACTTCAAATCTGAGAAGTATAGAATTTCTGCATGTTAACCATGCAGGAAACCATGGGAAAGGCAGCAGAAAGAAAAACTGAATCACCCAGGAAATGGTGTTGTCAGACTGCAGCACTATCTGAGCTACCCCGGCCTCCAGAGCTTCCACTTTTGCAGGACTGACAAATGATGCCTATAGATGTTCCTGTCTTCAACAAATACAGCTCTGCACAAAATCCCTCAATTTGAGATGGGTATGTGATGAAGAGCCTTTCCTTTAACTGGAGGGTATTACCAAAATATTGTATACAACATTCTTAGGTGCTAAATGGAGTGGACATTTTCTTCCAGAAATTGGAGATTATATCCTCAGGCATTGGGGAGCATTGGGGAGCACACAGATTGCTCATGACTTAAATTCTGCATTAAAAAAAACAAGGCAAACTAATGGATTTTTAACATAATAGAATGTGTTAACATAACATATTTTAACATAATAGAAGCTCAGTTACGTGTTTTTTTTTAATCTCATATTTCCACTAACCTTTTGCTAACTTTGTCAAATTTTGACATAGCATCAAAGTCATAGTTATTTAAGAAGTTTATTAAAATAATCTCCTCTTTTCCAATGTTGTTTATATATAAGGTTTGATTTGTGCATTAGTCCTTCAAAACAAAACATCACATTGAAAGCAGAAGCATTATGAGACATTAATGAAGTTTTGAAAAATGTAGAATAGCATTTTCCTCACCATATTTGCTTAACTTTGGAAAATATATTTATGTTACAATATGTACTTTAATTTATAATGGCTATGCTTTACATTAAAGTTAATTCATTTATAAATGCTTTTCAATTTTTAATTTTTTTCTTTTGGTAGTAGAGATTGAAGCTAGTACATTCTATCTCTGAACTACCCCTCAGTTATTTTATTTATTTGTTTGTTTATTTTTTATTATTTATTTGAAACAGGGTCTTTCTAAGTTACTGCAAGCTGGCCTTGATCCTGTGATCCTCCTTTCTTAGTCTCCCAAGTACTGAGATTCCAGGAATGTACCACAGTGACCACTTCTTAGGTTCGATTTCTAATATTAATATAGGGGACAGTTTTGTTGCTAGTAAAGGATCTGATTCTCCTGTAAGCCTTCTCTGAAACCAGACTAGCCGGGATGAGAATAGGTGCTATGTTATCACTAATGGAGGTAAAATAGTAGTGTCCCCACGTGTTCTTCATTGATACCATGAGAAGGTGGCATCCTTAATGCCAAGAGGAATGAAAGTCCTGGTTCCCCAGTCAAGCTTCTCTGATATCACATTGGAGAGCAAATAGGTTTTTCTTACTTGCTTCCCTCTTGACTTTTTGCTAACTGGGAGAGGACTATAAGGTTTTTTTTGTTGTCTTTTTTTTTTTTTTTTAATTTTCTTTTTATGTCTTTCTTGGCTGGTGTACAACAATTACTGTCAATAAGTTTTCTATGTTGCTAAGTTGTTCTTTCCTGGACCATTGGCTACAGAGAACACACATGGGACTGTTTTGTCTGTGGCCATTGGTGTTCTATATTGTTACTCTCTGTAGCATTGATCTGCGACATGGAATATGAAAAGAAAACCTCAGGGTCTTGCCACTGTGTCATTACTCATGTCCCAATTTCCCCGGTTGGTTATCCTTCTTCTCTCTATATTTCGGTCTTAATATATTTTGCATATAAATAAATTTATTTATTTTGCATATGTATAAATTTCCAGGGTTTTCCTGTATAAAACAGGAGAAATAGGGGAAATTGTATTTCTCTCCCCAAAAGCAAAAGACTCAAAATTATTATTTGAATTACAATATAATACAGCTCTTATTTCTCTTGGATTCTTAACTACTAATAAAACATTATATGTCACTGGAACCAATACTAATTGGTGTGATGTCAACCTCAAGAGTATAATGAGTTTAAGATAACTAATTATTGAAATAAACCTCTCAGAAGCCTATGCAACACATGTGTTAAGTAGTTTATATTATAATAACGTAACAGCATGGCTGGCATAGCTACCCTTTTTGATTAGGAGACATCATATAAATAATAATAATTATGTAGAAAAATTCAGATATGGGCTATCAATCTATCACAAACTATATTTAGCCAGATCTTGAGCTGTGGGATTTCCTGACAAAAGGTACTGATGATGGCAAAATTCTAAACATACAGAAACGGAAAGAAAAATCAGCATCATAAGAATATTATTTTTATAAACTTACTCCCACAATATTTAGGGAACTAAAAGAGTACTTTAGAAAGAAATAATTAGGTTTTAAAAGTTTAGGAACATGAAGCATATCAAACAGAAGCAACATGTTGCAAATTTTAAAATAGTTAATTGGACTATATATTCAGTATTAGTTTATATAAGGATATTTAAATATTAAGTGCCAATAAACTACTTGATTTATTATCCATTGTTTAAGAAAACTAATTGACATCTTACTAATGTTTTGATTTTCAGAATCCAAGTATTAGAAATATAAAGTCCCATGGATTCAAATATACAAAGTTTAAGAGACTAGGAACATTAAATGGATCTGGTTATATCCTGATTTCCTTGCAAATAGATATTTTAATAAGTTCTTCCAACTAGACATTTTAATACAAGTATTTTGTTAGGAAAAATACTATAAAATGTAGAGTAAAGATGAGGTTTATTTTTGATGCTATGAAAAGTTTAGGACAAAAAAATAATAGTGGAATAATTTCTAAAATATAAAATGAGCTGCAAAATTAGTTTGGACGGAAATATGTTCAGTATTAAATTTCTCTCAGAGAGCAGTGGTTTTTCTGTCACTCTGACTTTTCATGTTAATAGCTTCATCAGTCAGTAAGAAAATAACAATATGTTCTCTGGCTTTTTGAGAACTTGGATATAGATTATATATGTGACAAAAAAACACATACACACATTACTGCTAGAAAAAATTACTCAAATTCCCCAAGTTTTATGAAAGATTGTGAGCACTAGTAACATATTAATAGTGATCCTTTATAAACTCTCCATGTCCATATATTTCTATCACTATTTATTCCCATATTGCACTACTTGCTGAGATTTACTTTTAAGGCTTCTAGTTAAACATGGTAAATCTTTCAAACTGTATGATTAAAACTAATATTTTCTAAAACCAATATTTGTGGAAAAAATAAATTAAATAAGTACAACAGTAGTACTGGTCATGTGTGGGTCAATGAGTAATGCTTTGCTGTTTTCCTAAGGGGGCTTTTCATGGTACATTGAGATGTGATAGGACAGTGAAGAGTTTGAAATTAATAGGCCAAACAAAAAGATTTATTTTATCCAAAATACTTAAAAGCTCATCTCCTATGCCATTGAGTAGACAGAAGCTATTGTAGCCAGACAAAAACAAAAAACAAAAACAAAACACAGCTGTGAAGATAATGTTATTTTAGATAGAAGAAAAAAGGAAGACTGCAACATCACCCAGTTTCAGACAAAAGTGTAAAGCTCACTAAAAACAAAAGAAAACAAAAAAAAAATGCAAATTCCCTTAAACACACTGCTCCATAATGAGATTTAAAAGACAAAAATTTAACGATAAAGACAAGCCACCATGTAGATGTCATACAAAAGGAAAAGTGGTGTCTCAGAATATTCTGCAGCCAGAATCATCAAACATTTCCTGTGGAATCAATATCCAGTGCTCAAATAATATTCTTCAGTGCAGAGATCAACATACTTTTCCTATAAATTACAAAAAGCAAATATATTCAGCTTATTAGGATATATACTCTCTGCCTTAACAACTCAGCTGCATAATTGTAGGACAAAACAATCATGGACAATATGGATATCATGTATGACACAAACCCCAATAAAACTTTGCTTATAAAAACTGAATTATGAACATTATATCATTTTCACATATCGAAAGATAGTTGTTCATTTCACTTTTTTCAAACAATTTAAAGTGTTGTAAGAACCATTTTTATCTCTTGTATTATGTAAAAACAGGTAGTATGACAGATAGAGGCTATATGCTACAGTTTGCTTTGACTGTATCATCATATACATTAAAAATGTATTTATATATATATTTTGCTACTACACATGGGTTGTATTATAAACAAAAAACTCTTTGTTAGAGTTTTTACACCTCATTAAGAACTATTTTAGTTATTATTACGTAAAAATGTGTTTACTGAATGGATGCTATTACATTTGTCAATAGGTTTTTCAGGGGCATTTAAAACTTTACATGTGTAGTAGCCTTTCAGTCTTATGTCTTTGTATATTTTGTTGATAAATGCATAACAATACAGATTCATCACTGAAATGTTATCTATGAAAACAACAACAAAAGATAATTTATAAAATAGTGCATGTATTCTTTGTAGGCTTTTAAGAAGTAATGGAATCATAATCATACTTTAGGAAAAAGAGTTAATTTTAAGACCAGCTGCTTCTTCCGAAGAAAATATTAACAGGTGGAAAGATCAAATAACCATAGAAGAACTGGCACTGGACATGGGAGATGCAGGCATTAATTTCTGTATTCGTTCAGTGTGAATTTAATTTAATAAACATTATTTTTCTGATTATTTAATACATACATATATAGAATAAAATTTATATGTATAAGCAATGTAAAATGGAAAATTCATGATTCATTGATAAAGAACTACAATTAATTGTAAGTTTATCTGTTTGTTACTTGTCTAGCTATCTAATATTTCTCCATAAAATGTTATACTAAATGTATAGTATTCAGTTCATTTATTTCCACATTTCAGTATTTAAGCATTAGTTCTTATAGCGTTAAATATAGAATCATATTTTTCTGACTCTGCAATAATACCTGTCAAGTATGTAAAGTTTTATATAATTATGCCTTATTGTTGAACAATTAGGTAATTTTCTTATATTTAGCTACTTAACACCAAATACTTTTCCTTTAACTCAATTATTTATTTAGTAGGTATTCTCTGAAGAGGAATATATTATTGAAAGATTAATAAAATTTCTAGTTTGACCTACATATTAAAAATTATGAAATAGAAATCTTTATACTACATTTTGTTCCCATTAAAATTGGATAAAGAAATTGTTCTACAAATTTTCTACCAATCTCATAAGAAAAAAGTATATATCAATTTTGGATTTACCTAATGCCTAAGAAATTTATAGTGAATAAATAATTTTTATTTTATTTTATCTTTATTGACAATTGTCTGTGGGGTGCAGTGTGATATTTTGGTGCATTTATACATTGTGTATTGATCAATTTAGGATGGTTGTTTGTTTAATTGGTTTTTGGAGTTTGCCTCAGTCTAAACCAAACAACAACAACAAAAATATTTAAAAAGAAAAAAAAATAAATCCTAGCCTAAGGAAACTTCACCAGCTACAAAACATATAAAGAATACATTTGTATTTAATGGGGGCAATACATCAGGTGTCTGATTGACACGTCTAACAAACATTAGTTTTTATGTTCCTTTTATATGCATAACAACAAAGTAGATCAGAAAACACTATCAAACAACACTGAAGCTTTTTAGGCTGGTTTCAAAAATGGCTTTAAATCTCATTAGCAACTCCTGACAAGAGGGTCAATGAACCACATTAGCTGTAGATGTAATGTATGAGACAAAAGTCAGACATAGAGAGTCAAGTCCATAGTCTGGTTTAAAGATGAAACAGTATTTTATTCTTTCTTCTTTTTCTTCAGAGCCTGTGTTTTAGGATAAGCAGAACTAAATGCAATATTTGGGCAACTTTGATTAAGTATCTAGAAAACCTAGCTAAATCTACATTTATGAAAAGAAATTTTGGTGTGATGTGTGTGTGAGCATGTGTGCATACAAATATAGCTTGTGTGTTATCTCTGTGTATAATATCTTTATGGTTATTATGCTGTATAAATTTTATCTAGACTATACAATTAAATTATTTCACAAACCTTCTGTTTCATACATAAAGCTAAAACATTAGCTATTTAATGAACCTTGCTAGAATATGAAATTTTCCCTCTTCTAGTTATAATGTCTTTCAATTGGCTTTCTGAAAGAAGAAGGGAAAAGAACATAAAAGAAACCAAGAGAGGTTAGTGCTTGTGATGGAAATGGACTTGAGAGTAAGATGTTCTAAATTTAACTGAGTGAGAGAATAACAAATAAGTATATGTGGAGGAAGAAAGCATAATAATTGATTTTAAAATGATGTCTACTTTCTGTGAAGTTTTAAACCTTGGAAATGCTAATATTTCCAGTTTAAAACTCATTAAACACTCTAAATGGCAAAGAAAGCAAGTATTTTTTAAACAGTTTAACACTTAAAATGAAACAAAACATTTATTTTTATTGTATTATACTTACTTCAGTGACTTAGTTTAGAAAAATAATTGATTTCTACAGAAAATTGAGTTAATAACTATAAAGTTATAGGGACATATTACTTGATGCCATTGTTTTTTCAATAATGTTTCATTATGATTTATTTTGTGGTCAATTTATGGATTTTTAAATACATTTAGCCACTTCTATTTGACTTATACATTTTTTTGAAAAGGGCTTATTTACAAATTAGATTACACTGTATTCATAGAGAAGTATTTTAATCATTTTGAAGTTTTAATTGAAGTTCCTATTGTTATATATCAAATAAAGCAGTATGAAACTGTAATATAAAGCAACACAGGTTTGTAATAATATTTCAAGTATAGAATTCTCAGGCAAAATTATGAGAAGCTTCGTAAATGATAAAAGATGCGAATTTTCTATACTAAACTACAGATATTGCTAAAATACATTATTGAAGACCTATGTAAGTGGAAGAATATGCATATCTAAAAACTGGAAACAATGTTTTTAATACATTGATTATTCCCAAATTATCTATAGAATAAATTTAATCACAAAAAAACTCTAGCAGGCATTTTTTTTCAATTGTAGAAGTTGAAAAATTGTAAAACTTTATATAAATGTAAATAATTTAAACAAGGCAAAGAAATGAAAAAGAACAAGGTTGAAAAAATTTATACAATTTGATTTTAAGAGTTATTACAAGCCAGGTATGGTGGCACATGCCTGTAATCCCAGTACTTGGGAGACTGAGACAGGAGTATCTCAGGTTCAAGGCCAGTCTGGACAACTTAGTGAGATTCTGCTTAAAAAATGGTGGTGTGGGGATGTAGCTTAGAGATAGAATGCCCCTGAGTTCAATCCCCAGTAATAATAATAAAAAAAATTGCAAAGTTGCATTAATCAAAAGAGCATGATATTGGCAAAAGGACATTTAGTTCAGAATAGAGGAGAGTTTTAAAAAGAGACAATTACAATATAGATGTACAGATGAATTTTTAGTAAAAGTACTAAAGAAGTGAAATTGCAAAATGCAAATCTTCCTAAGAAATGATGCTGGAATAAGCAAACATCTGCATGAGGGGGAAGGACAAGAGATAATTAGCTTATACTTTATATCTTTACTCAAAAATTAAGCCTAAATTTTCAAATGCATCAAAGACCTAAATGTTAAAGCTAAAACCTTATAATTACTTTCACAAATATATTAAAGTCAATCACTAAATTGAACTTGAGAAGGAGGGAGGGCTAGGGAGTGGGGTGGGAATTGGGGAAGGGGTTAAATAAGAATTGTGTGCATATATGCCTTTATCAGCTTGTACCTAACAAAGATGTATGATTACAATGCACCAATTAATAAAAATAAATAAATAAAACCTTATAATTTCCAGAAGAATGCACAGATAAAATCTGTCCCTTTAAGGTAAACTTGAATAAACCCAGGCTCCTTCTTTCTAAACAAAAACAAAATAATTGAAAATAAGGATCACTGCTGCTAAATCATGGTCCAAGATTGCTCATTAATATTAAATCAATAGCCATACCATTAAGCAATACAGTGGTTAGATAGCATGGAGAAATAAGAGGCCAAACGTGAGTGGCATTACATATATTTCATTCTTTTTTTTTTAATCACACAGTATCCAATAAATAGATCTTATTTATTTTTAATACCTGGCATTATATAGTCTCAATTTGGTTAAATTGTACCATTGGTTACTCAATGCACCAGATATATTAACTAATATGTCTTTAGTCAGGCATACTTTGACAATTTTTTTGGTTTAAGTTTCACTTTAAATGTCACCTATAAAGTCAAGTGTTCTGAATATTTCCTTCTTTTTCTAACTTAACACATAAATGGAAATATCTCCCATCTATAATCACATTCCTAGTTTTCTTCTAGTAGAGATTTTAGTATTAAGAGCCTGATTCCTCTTCTTTTAAGTGAAAGAATACTTTATTATACAAAGAAAGTCATGCCTGGCATAGTGATTAATATATTTTGAGTGTACAATAAATATTTTATAAGGGAAATATTTATAATATTTTGAAAATTGCTTATTATATCTTTTTTATTTCCCCTTTTTTTGCATTCTCTTTCTTCAGATTAGAAGTGTTTTAATTGAAGTATATTTATTCTCTTAAAATTGCTAGTTATTTTCTTGAGCCTCAATACTTTTTTTTCTTTACTATTTCTGCAGCTAATATATATTTTTTACTTTTTTAGTAATTAGAACTTCTTGATAGAGCAAACATCTGCTATCTCATCAAGATTGTGAGATGATAAAAGTCAGTATTAGAGGGCAACGAAATGAGCGGGGCATTGTTTCAACTCCAGTCATGTGTTATGAATTGTACTCTTGAGTGATAAATAAAAAGACAATGATTTAATTCCTAGTTTTTGATATATGAGATTACCAATTAAAAGTAAGAGAGCAGTAAGATATCTTCCACAGAGAAGAGAGATATCTTCCACAGCTTAGATAAAAATCAGAGTTGATTAGAGATAGAAAACTTATATTCTTTCCTTTAAAGTTATAACATATATCCATGATTTATCATACATGTGGAGGAAACCTCATAAAATCAAAATTAAGGATTCAACATATGTGTGAAGAAAAATCTAAAAATATATTTAAATATCTATAAAAATTCAATAAATCCATTAAATATTTAAATCCTAGGAAATATATATATTTGAATAATGTAAATGTAAAAAAAAGTTTCTTTCAAGCCAATACAGAGAGGTTAGTCAATTACAGAGAGGTTAGTCAATTAAAATGATTTTTTTTAAAAAAAAAGAAATTTTGAACCAAATGAAAATAGAAAAAAATCTCTATAAAGAAGAAAATAGGAAAAATAGGTACATATAGTCAGAATTTTAAAAACTCTAGTGGCCAGGCGTGGTGGTGCATGCTTGTAATCCCAGCATTTGGGAGGCTGAGACAGGAGGATCGCAGGTTCAATGCCAGCCTCAGCTACCTAGTGAGGCACACCACAACTTAGTAAGACCCTGTTTCAAAATAAAGAATAAAAAATAGGGCTGGGGGTATAACTCGGAGGTAGAATGCCCCTGAGTTCAGTCCCCAGTACCACAAAAAAAAAAAACAACTACTGGTTCTTATTCTCTCTTTGGGATTCCAGTATACACACACACACACACACACACACACACACATACACACAGGATTAAAGGCACAAATGAAAAGAAATATTAAGGGGAAAATGCATCATCTTCACTTTGGCATTCAAGGGCAGGAAATTAAATAACACAGGATCTCTAGATCCTCTCTTGCACTTCGCTTCTCCCCTTTAGAGCTGTAAAAAGTTATACAATTGGGATTAGAAGAAAGTGAACTCCCAGTCAACTAGGGCTTTGTACTCCATACCATTTTATCTCATAGATACTGATCTTTGAAAACAGAAGGCATATTTTGCAACATTCCTCCATGGCATAAATGTTACAGAGACTCATTATTTATTTTTGTGATACTGGGGATTGAACTCAGGGGCATTCTACCTCTGAGTTACACCCCTAGTCCTATTTTTTATTCTTTATTTTGAAACAGGGTCTCACTGTGTTGTAGAAGGCCTCACTAAGTAGCTGAGGCTGGCCGAAAACCCAGATCCTCCGGTCTTAGCCTCCCAAGTACTGGGATTACAAATGTGCGCCATCTTGCCCAGCTCCCAATTACTCTGTTAAGTCCTGCTTGGAAGCCCTGTTGATTCTTTTTTAATCCATTTTCTAGCTTTCTAAACCATGTGCATTTCCCCAGCATTACATTTCATTTTCGTTACTATATTTGATGGTAACAAACACAAATCACAGGAAAAATAATCTTTTAGTAGAAATAGAATCTTAAACATAATCTACTACAGTTTCAATGAGAGTTTGAAAAGCGTAGACCGATTCTAATGCAGAATTGTTATTCACTCTTCTTTTCACCTGTCAGTCATGCCTGTGGGATGATTGTAATGATGGAATCTCTGCACATATGATGTCCCTAATCCCAACCTTCTTTTGAAATATCAAACCAATGTAAATGGACTTAATATAAAGAATAGGTCACCAAAATAAACCCAACCTGCATATATTTAGTTTTTAATAAGGCTTTGCTTATAAAGTGATCTTCTGTTAAGGATAAAATAAATCTAAAATGCCAATTACTAAGCTTGTCAATCATTTTGCAAAGTATCACATTTAATTTTTATAACTTTCTGTATTTTTAGAGCAGTCTCACCAGCATTCTTTATTTGGTTGTGGATCCTAAGGCAAAGCATAAGAATTATTTCTAAGATAATAAAAATAGACAAAATATAAGACTGAGTCCAAATCAGTCAAATAAAATATATCAATTTAAACTACTCAAGATACTAATTTTATGCTCCCCCAAAGTTAACTGTATTTAGTTCAAGTGGTACAAATTAATTTCTATTAATTGATGATTGATTTTTGGAAATTTATTGAAATATTGCTTTATTAGGAATTTATCTTCTAAAGAGAAGTTAGGTTACACCTCATTTATATCTTTATTATTCTTGAAACATGCAATGTCAGAAAAGTTTCAATTTCAGGCTCATTAATGTATCAAAAATTATGCAATATCATGACAAAGATAAAAGTTCTTGAAA
>PVLC010011974.1:0-14394 GCA_004027655.1 Graphiurus murinus
TACTGGGGATTGAACTCAGGGGCATTCTACCTCCAAGCTATACCCCCAGCCCTATTTTTTATTCTTTATTTTGAAAACTAGTCTCACTAAGTTGCGGAGTGCCTCACTAGGTAGCTGAGGCTGGCCGCGAACCCGGATCCTCCTGTCTCAGCCTCCCGAATGCTGGGATTACAAGCGTGCACCACCACGCCCGGCTCCCCAGCGCTGTTTCTAATGAGGCCCCCAGGAGGTTACGAGGTACCCCCCACTTTGAGAACCACCGAGTATTAGGACAGCAGGAGCGCGGTAGGTGGAGAGGGAGAGGGAGAGGGAGAGGGAGGAGGTTATGGCTGGTGAAGACAAAAGCATCGTGGGGGGAAGGACAGCATCCAAGGGACTGCTGAAGGCCAGCGTGGCGGGGGCGGCCGGAGGGACAGAGGGGCACCAGGCCTTGCCCACACCAGCGCCCAGGCCGCCGGGCTCTCCTGCCGGGGAATAGGAAACAACTGGAATGTTCTAAGGAAGAAACGAGCAATGAGCATTCAAAAATGAATATCCTGGCTGTTGAGAAGAGGATAGAGGAGACAGAGGCAGGGGTGCGTGTGCGTGCGTGCGTGCGTGTGTGCGTGCATGCGTGCGTGCGTGCGTGCGTGCGTGCGTGTGTGTGTGTGCGCGTCTGAGGCATGGGGGAGGAACAGGGCTCTTACAGCACTCACAGAAATTACCCCCACTTGGGAATGCTACAACTGAGTGGTATGGCAGAATGTTTAGCCGAGGTTTCCCTTCCCTTTTTTTCCTTTCTTATCCTTTCCTTCCCTCCCTCTCTCCTTCCTTTCCTTCCTTCCTTAAGAACTCAGGGGCGTTTTACCACTGAGCTACATCCCCAGCCCTTTCCTTTCAAGACAGAATCTTGCAACGTCCTGAAGTTGGCCTAAACCTGCAATCTTCCTGTCAGTCGCCCCAGTCCTGGGATAATAGGAGTGCCCCCCCAGGCCCTGATGCCCGAGATTTCCTGTGCAGGTTTCCAGGGGTCTACAAACCCTGTGATGGTTTTGCAAACCCAAAAGTTCCTTTCTGCCCTCTCCCACCCCCCACCGTTTTAAAAAGTTTCTAACTTGACTGGAAAACACTCTAGCTTTTTCAATTAAAAAATTTTTGAGGTACTGGGAATTGAATCCAGGAAACAGGAACTAATCCTGAATCCATTCTACCTCTGAGCTACGCCTTCAGCCCCATTTTATTATTTATTTATTTATTAATTTTTGTGGTACCGGGGATTGAACCCAGGAGCATTCTACCTCCGAGCTACACCCCCAGTCCTATGTATTTATTCTTTATTTTGAAACAGGGTCTCACTAAGTTGCAGAGGGCCTCACTAAGTAGCTGGGGCTGGCCAGGAACCCTCGATCCTCCTGTCTCAGCCTCCCAAGTACAGGGATTACAAGCGTGCATCACCATGCCCAGCTTTTATTTTTTTATTTTGAAACGGGCTTACTACGTTGCTGAGGGCCTCACTAAATTGCTGAGGCTAGCCTTGAACCTGTGAACCTTCTGTCTCAGCCTTCTAAGTATTGGGATTACAGGTGTGTGCCACCACTCCTGGCTCTCATTTTGCGGGGGGGGGGGTAACTGGGGATTGAACCCAGGGGCATTCTACCTCCAAGTTACACTTCCAGTCCTATTTTTTATCCTTTATGTTGAAACAGGCTCTCATTAAGTTGCAGAGGGCCTCACTAAGTAGCTGAGGCTGACCTCCAACCTGGATCCTCCGGTCTCAGCCTCCCAAGTACCGGGATTGCAAGCGTGCGCCACCACAGCCAGCTCAAGTTCACTTTTTATTGGCGCATTGCAACTGTACATGCTAGAGAGATTCATTTGTGTCTGCATATGACATGACTTGGTCTGTTTCTTTCTCTGTAGCTCCCCTTGCCCTCTGCTCCTGCCTCCCCATACATGATAGTGAAGTTCATAGGAATGGAGCCACCGCGAGACTTGGCTGCACCACTCCTCGGTTTCTCTCCCGAAGACCCCGTTCTTGTGGCTTGATCAGCTAATTGAGGACATCAGTGTGCTGGGCTCTGCTAACCCCATCGCTCTCTTATTTTTCAGAATTCTCACATTCAGAAATATTTTATCTTGAAGAAAATGAAAAGAAACAGCATGAAAACCAGTGCCACCAAATGCAACAGCACCAAATCAGGCAGCACCAAAGCCAGGTGAGTTGCTCCCCGCCCCCAGCTCCAGTGCCGCTGCCCACGTGGCCCAACAGAGCCGCTCGGCCTGGGTCCCCAGAGAATGACCTTCGAAGTTGGCAGTGTAGCTGGACATGGTGGTATATGCTTGTAATCCCACTACTTGGGAGGCTGAGACAGGAGGATCACAGGTTCAAAGCCAGCCTCAGCCACTTAGCGAGACTCTCGGCAACCTAGTGAGACCCTGTTTCCAAATAAGATAAAAAATTAGGCTGGGGGTGTAGCTTGGAGGTAGAATGCTTCCGGGTTCCATCCTCAGTACAAAAAAAATGTTGGCAAAGTTGGTAGTGTTCCTGTGACTGCTTCCCTGTAGTTAGTGCCACTTGTTGAAGCGACAAATGCGGACTAAATGCTGACTTCTGTGCCTACTTGTCCAGGGACCCTGCCGTGTATCATCTCCGTGAGCGCCGACGTGCACTTCTTAGCACTGAACACCCTGTATTGAGTGCAATCTGCTAGTATCAGTCACAGGAACTCAGAAGCGGGTCAGCTGGCCTCCCGGCAGGGCCACAGGCAAAGCCACGGTCCATTTTCTCATAACTTGATTCCCACTTCGGGCGATAGGTGGCAGCAGCAGCAAAATGTTGAGTCTCTTTAGTCCCACAGCCCGGAGGCCTGGGAAGGCGCCTTTGCTCCTCCAGCCAGGACCAGCTTAGACTTGGCTGGACTATAAGTGGGATGCTAGGTGCACCTTATCTGTGGGGAGGTGCTGGGAGAGGAGCGATTGTTTCCAGCTCTTACAATCTATTTTTTAATGTTTATTTCTTTTTCTTTTTTTTTTTTTTTTGCGGTACTAGGGATTGAACCCAGGGGCATTCTGCCTCCGAGCTGCACCCCCAGTCCCATTTTTTTTTTTTAATCTTTTTTGTTTTTGCAGTACTGGGGATTGAACTCAGGGGCATTCTACCTTTGAGCTATATCCCCAGCCCTATTTTTTATTCTTTATTTTGAAACCGGGTCTCACTAAGTTGCGGAGTGCCTCACTAGGTAGCTGAGGCTGGTCTCGAACTGGGATCCTCCGGTCTCAGCCTCCCGAATGCTGGGATTACAAGCGTGCGCCACCACACCCAGCTCCCAGTCCTATTTTTTATTCTTTATTTTGAAACAGGGTCTCACTAAGTTGGGGAGGGCCTCACTAAATAGCTGAGGCTGGCCTCGAACCTATGATCCTCCTGTCTCAGCCTCCCAAGTACTGGGATCATAGGCATGCGCCACCGGGCCCAGCTTGCTCTTACATTTTCAAAGGCTGCATGGGAGCCCAGCGGGTTTGGCAAAGTTGCGGTGTGGCAACTGACAGGGCACTCATGGCCAGTGTTTTGGCACTCCTTGGTTTTCCTCCCGTTGCCATGTCGGGGTCAGTTAGCACTTGAATGTGTGGCGGGAGACTGCACGTATCCGTTAGGTAATAGTGGATTTCCCAGACAGCTCCTGAAATTAGATTTTTATGTCTACAGCGGAGAAAGCATATTACAGACAAAACCATCCAAGCTTTTTCTTTAGGATCTGTATTCTGGGGCAGCAAGGCACTCGTGCTGATATAAATGATCACCAAAGCACATTACTTCAATTCCACGCAGCGCTCATTACTTTTGGAGGACTGATTGAGGGCCGGGCACCCACACAGCCGTGGTCCCTGCTCTCGTGACGTTAGCGGTCTAGCAGGAAAGGCAGCCGTTGAACAGCCATGAGGGTCTCGGGTGTTAAGGAAGGCCTACCGATGCCGGCCACGGGTCAGCACAGGAGGGGAAGCGTGAGGGTCATGGCGGGTGTGGACATTCTACCCTGGGTGGTGGGAAAGGGAAGGATGGTCTCAAATGCAGGCGCGGAGGAACGTGTGTGTGTGTGTGTGTGTGTGTGTGTGTGTGTGTGTGTGTGTTGAAGGGCTCAGGTGTGTTGGTAAGTGTGTGGTATGAGTGTGTGAGGTATGGGGTGTGTGTGGTGTGTGTGATGTGTGTGGTGTGTGGTGGATACATGTGGGGGTTGTTTGTGGTGTGGTGTGTGTGTGTGTGTGTGTGTGTTGAAGGGCTCGGGTGTGTTGGTAAGTGTGTGGTATGAGTGCGATGTGTGTGGTGTGTGGTGTGTGGTGAACACATGTGGGGTGTTTGTGGCCTGTGGTTTGTGGTGGACTGTGGCTTGTGTGTGGTGTGTGTGGTATGTGTAGTAAATGTGTGTGAGTGTGTGCGTGGTGCTCATGTGGTGTGTGATGATATGTGGTAAGCGTGTGTGGTGTGTGTGTGGTGTGTGTGTAGTAAATGTGTGTGCGTGGTGCTCATGAGGTGTGTGATGATATGTGGTGTGTGTGGTCTGTGTGTGGTGCGTATAGTAAGTGTGCGGTGAGCGTGCAGGACCGTGGTGTGGAGGACAGGGTTGTCAATGCTCCGGGGGCTCCAGTTCCATGCCGGGCTGGGGCAGCGTGGCTGTTCTGGTTCCTGGAGCTGCTCATCTAGCTTATCATTTTCCAAATGAAAGTGTAATTACAGACCATGGTGAGCGCGGTGCAGAGGGCGTGGGGTGTGGGACGAACTCTGCAGGGAGGACTGTGCCCATCACGGAGGCCGCTCAGGGAGGTGACATTCCCCCGGAGGCCCAAGATCTGAGGAGGGTCAGCTGGGGGAGAGTGGGCAGCGCCCCGTGGGAGTGTGGGAAGGGACATGCAGACAGGAGGCAGGTCATATAACCGGATGTGACCTACGCAGTAAAGAACATTTGAAGCCAGGCATGGAGGCACACGCCTGTAATCCCAGTGCTTGGGAGGCTGAGACAGGAGGATCTCAGCAACTTAGCAAGATCCTGTTTCAAAATAAAAAAATAAAATAAGGTTAGGGGTGTAGCTCAGAGATGGCACATCCCTGGGTTCAATTCCAAGCACTAACACCAGGGGAAAAAAAAAAAAAAAGCTCTGGAAACAAAAAAGCCCAGCGTCCAGCATCTCTACCCTCCCGCATCCCACACTAGCTCTTTTTGGCGGGTCTTCTCCACTCTGTCTCCTCGTGGAAGCACATATTTAGAGAGTTTTCTTCGCATGCATACCTGCTGCACTTCCTCTCTTTCCATTGTCTCAGCCACATTAGGTTCCTACATATTCTTCATAATTCCCTTTTCTAGTCCATCAGAATGCGCTGACTTTGAGAGGCGTCTTAGATTTTGAGTTCCCTTTCTGGGTTGTCTCGTGTGTGGGTAGACTCGAAAGCCCTGCAGTGGGAGAAGGGGTCAGGCAAGATGAGGTTTGGGGGGAAGGAGGGGGCGTGCAGGGACCCAGGGAGACCCGGGAGGAGGCTGTGGCCCAGGCGCAGGAGGCTGCCGGCGTGGGGGCAGGTCAGTTTATAACCGTGGATGTTTCTGCTAAATTGAATTCAGATGACTGGCTAAATTGTTTTTTATGATACCCTATCATTTGGAATCTATTTGCAAATCAACTTGCATTCTTATAATTCCTACGTTTAGAACAGTCGACTGGGGGTTGCCAGAGCAGTCTGACTGAGACGTTTGACAGCCTGAGATGGACGGAGGAGGCCGCCCTGGGCTTCCAAGGTTGGCGCTGTGAACGCTGGGACCCTAGTATTTGACAAGAAATTCATGTGGATGACTTGCTTTTGATTTCCTACGTGTTCTTTTGAGTAGGTTGAGGAGGTGTTCGACTTTTGCAAACTAAAAGTATTCATTCTTGTGGACTGATACAGCAATTGTCTTATTTCCCTATCAAATGCCCGCAAGCTTCATTGTTCTTAAATGTTTCTATAAAAATGCACACAATTAGGGGACTCAGACAGGATGGTAGGCTCAATGAGGCCAGCCTTGGCAACTCAGTGAGACTCTGTTTCCAAAAAATAAAAAATAGGGTTGGGGGTGTAGCTCAGTAGCTCAGAGGTAGAATGTCCCTAGCCTCAATTCCCAGTGCCACAAAACAAAAAAAGAAAGAGAAAAGAAGAATGCACACACATCACTCTCATGTATATTAAAGCACGTGTGCACGCATGCGCGCGCACACACACACACACACACACACACATTCTCTTTTCTCTCTCTCTCTCTCTCTCTCTCTCTCTCTCTCTCTCTCTCTCAATGCACACATTCTGGCCTGTTGGCAAAGGCCTAGGAATAAATCCTGGAGAGTTTGGGTTGTTACTGAGTGAATTTGACTTTTCCTCTCTGACGTTTAATTTCCCCACCTCTAAAGATACAATAATGGTATT
This sequence comes from Graphiurus murinus, assembly GCA_004027655.1. Classification (NCBI taxonomy): domain Eukaryota; kingdom Metazoa; phylum Chordata; class Mammalia; order Rodentia; family Gliridae; genus Graphiurus; species Graphiurus murinus. Next base: position 6,425 of record PVLC010011974.1, read on the forward strand.
ATCACACTTGCCAGGTTGATGACTAATGAGCCAGCACTGTGACCAGCCAGGCTGGGCCCGGCTATTGTGAGTAGCATCGCCTGAACCTAACACTTGGGGGCTTCTCACTTCTTGATGTAAAGGAGGGAGCGTTACCCGTGAGCCTCTCTTTTAAAAGCCCAGAGGCTTGCATGTATCTACCAACCTCTGGTGCTTCTAAAACCGTGGTCTCAGGCATGTCACCAGCTGCTGTGCCCACCCCGAGGTTCTGATCCAGTTGGCTGGGTGGAACCCGAGAGGATGCATTTCCAAAGAGGGCCCAGGGGATGCTGATGGAGCCGTTTAGGAATTGCACTTTGAGAGCCACTGTTTTTTTTTTTTTTTTTTTTTTTGCGGTACTGGGGATTGAACTCAGGGGCATTCTACCTCCGAGCTATACCCCCAGCCCTATTTTTTTTTTTTTATTCTTTATTTTGAAACCGAGTCTCACTAAGTTGCGGAGGGCCTCACTAGGTAGCTGAGGCTAGCCGCGAACCCGGATCCTCCGGTCTCAGCCTCCCGAATGCTGGGATTACAAGCATGCGCCACCACGCCCGGCTGAGAGCCACTGTTTTAAAGCTGCATCCCTGCTTTAGTAGCCTCTCTAAAATTATTATTATTATTTTTTTGTTTTTTGGTACTAGAAATTAAACTCAGAGACATTCTATCTCTGAGCTACATCTCCAGTCCTTTTTAATTTTTATTTATTTATTTTTTGTAGTACTAAAGATTGAACCCAGGGGTGTTTTGCCTTTAAGTTATACCCCAGCCCTATTTTATATTTAATTTTGAAACTAAGGGTCTCACTAGGTTGCTGAGGCTGGCCTTGAACTTGCAATCCTCCTGCCTAAGCCTCCCAAGTACTGAGTGGATTATAAGTGTGCACCACCGTGCCCAGCTTAAAATTAATTTTTTAAGTGCAAAGTAACTGCATTTAAAAATAATGATGTTAGCCGGGCGTGGTGGCACACGCTTGTAATCCCAGTACTTGGGAGACTGAGACCGGAGGATCGCAGGTTCAGGGCCAGCCTCAGCTACTTAGTGAGGCTCTCTGCAACTTAGTGAGACCCTGTTTCAAAATAAAGAATAAAAAATAGGACTGGGGGTGTAGCTCAGAGGTAGAATACCCCGGGTTCAATACCCAGTTCCGCAAAATAAATAAATAAATAAATAATAAAAATAATGATGTTAATAACAATAAAAATGTTGTTTCTGCTTGAGGAATCTATAAATGGAATGGCTCCTTCCCTTCTTTGGATGAGCCAATGAGAAAAGTCTTTCACCCCCTGACATAGGACAATTTAAGCCACACTCATCAAATCTAGGAAGACAAGTTTTCTTGTAGTGCCACACTGAATCCCCCCCCCTTTTTTTTGTAAACAACAATATAATTTTTATTTTCAGTAGGCACATCGTAAGTGTAGCTGTTTATGGGATACAGTACGACATTTGAAGATGTGCATATGGTGTGTAAGGATCAGATCAGGGTCCACGGCATTCCTGACAGCTCCATCCTTTATCATTTCTTTGTGTCTAGAACATCTGAGCTCCCCTCTGCTACTAACCAGGCATGTGGTGCATGCTGTGATCCCAGCTACTTGGGAGGCTGAGGCATGAAGATCACAAGTTTGAGGCCAGTCCAGGCAACTGAACAAGACCCTCACTTTCTCAAAATAAAAACTAAAGAGTAGCTCAGTGGTAGAACACCCCTGGGTTCAATCCCCAGTAGCCAAAAGAAAAGAAAAAGATCCTCTCTACTAGCTCTTTTGAACTATACAGTGAATTGTTGTCAACCATAGCTCTCTTACTGGGCTATAGACATTAGAAGTTATTCCTCCTGTTCTGGGCACCCCGGTGTCCTTTAATAATCTTCTCTGCGCCCCCTCCCCAGCTAAGCCCAGACACCCTCTCCTATGAGATCAGCTTTCCAGTTTCCACACAACGCTGAATCCTGCGTCCTATATGAGTGCAGCGGGGACCCCTGCTCCTGTACTTTGAAGAGCTGTGTGTTAGACTGAGCTGCTGGGGGGTGGGGTGGGCCACATCGCTCTCCCGCCAGGCGTGGCCCGGCAGTGTTTTCGGAAGAATGCTCGTGGAAAGAGGAGTTGCTTGGAAATCGCTCACATCAAGAACGTTTAAGTCCAGCACCAAATAGACTCCATTTCTAAGCACTGCCCAAATTGGCTTCTTGGAATTTCCGGATCATAACTGAGGTCTCACTAGCTTTTATGATCTTGCAATTGGTAGAAATCAGAACTGGAAGAGACCCACCGGGTCATTCGGACCATTCTCCCGCCGGAAGAGGATTATTCCCTGCGGCGCAGTCAGTGGCATTAGGAGGAACTACTTTTCATATGGTTATGATTTTTTTTTTCATGCTGTCTTCAACTAAGTGTTTCTTGAATTGAATCGCTTTGTATTCAAGTAATAAAACGCACAACAGGCAGTACATTTCTGGGTGATTATCTCACTCCTCAGGTGGTGTAATAAGGCACGAGGCCAAAGCCCGGCATGCCTTGTTGTTATTAGGAAGGGAATTTATGAGTAAAATAAAGAACACGGCTCTATGCGGCAGCAGTTGTCGTAGGTGCTCTGCGCATGCCCGAAAAGCTGGGAGACGCAAGACCCAGCTCCTCACCAGCCCAGGGCCCTGGCTCCCCGCTGCCTTTGAGAAACTCGTTTTTAATTGTGCAAGAAGAAACCAGAAAGTGGCAGGTGCGGTGGCACACAGCTGTAATCCCAAACTTGAGAAGCTGAGGCAGGAGGATCGCAGGTTCTAGGACAGCCTCAGCAACCTAGCGAGAACCTGTTTTCACAATAAAAGATAGAGTAGGCTGGGGGTGTCACCCAGAGGCAGAATGACCTTGGCTGGGCTCAGTCCCCAGGACCCTCCTCTTCTCCCCCCACCCCACCCAGAAAGAGGAAAGCCTTGGCCATTGACAACCATGAGAACTTAATATCCCGGAGGACCCTTCTCCTGGACCCAGAAGGATGCTGCGCAGCCCCAGCTCGGGGCTCAAGCCATTTTCCTGCCTAAGTATCAGTTTATTCACCTGTGAACTGGGAAGGTCAGTAACTGGTTGGCCATGGGAGGCTTCAATGGCAGGTTTTCATAAGTCTTAAGGTTTTCATAAATCTTAAGCACATTTCCTGGCTCAGAGTAAGACCCCCGTAAGTGCTAGTTGAATTTGATAGTTTATTTTCCTTCTTAGGATCCTTCATCAGGTTGAGTGTCTGGTCTCTTAATTATTTTCCGTCTCGCCCCCTTATTTCAGTTGCATGGGAGTTGCCACGGCTCTTGGTGTCCCTTGCAAAGATGCACGCCTTTCATCACGTCCCTCCATGCACCCTTGGTTAGCCGAGTCCCACTTGATTGTCAAGACCTTGGACTTGACGTTGGAACTCCCCAGGCTCGGCCCTGCACCTTTTCTTTTTCTACACCTGTGTTCTTGGTGACTCATATCTGCGTATATGGTATATTCTGACAATTCCCACGCTTTTATCTCCGTCCCCACCCCTTTCCTGAACTTGGACTCAGATATCTAACTGCCTGCTGAGCATCTCCACTTGGATGTTTGATAGGCGTCCCCCGGTGCGCATGCCCAGGGTGGGATCTTGCTGTTCCCCGGCACCTCTTCTGCCTGCGGTCTCTTTATCTCAGCTAGCTGCCCCTCGGTCCAGCTTCTGTCTTGCATGCCAAGTCAAAGCAATGGGAAAATAGAGTTGACTTTCTCTTCATTCAATCACCTCTCAACACTTTTATGAAAACCATCCTAGTCTGCGCTAGTATCTTTTCTTGCTTGGATTATTGCAGTAGACTTTTTTCTCCCTTGTACTTGTAAGCCCATTCATACTCTCATTCATTCATATTCTCTCTCTCTGTCTCTGTCTCAGTCTCTGTCTCTCTCTGTCTCTCTCTCTCTCTCTCTCTCTCTCTCTCTCTCTCTTTCTCATGACTTACTAGGGATTGAACTTAGGAACATTCCACCAGTGAGCTACATCCCCATCCTCTTTTATTTTTTATTTTGAAACAGGGTCTCACTAAATTACTGTGCACTGGCCTCAAATCTGCAGTCCTCCTGTATGCCTCCCAAGTACTGGGATTACAGGTGCATGCCACCATGCCCTGCCCTGAAAGCCTATTCTTTTTTTTTTTTTTTTTTGGTACTTAAGATTGAACCCAGGGGCATTCCACCTCTGAGCTACACTCCCAGCCTCCTTTTTTATTTATTTTGAAGCAGAGTGTTACTAAGTTGCCCAGGTCTCACTAAATTGCTGAAGCTGTCCTCATGTCCTCAAACCCTTTATCCTTCAGTGCCCTTTTGTGTATGTGTGTGTGTGTGGGGGAGGGAATTGGAGATTTAACCCAGGGGTACTCTACCTCTGAGTTACATCACCAGCCCTTCTACCCCATTTTTGGTACTGGGGATTGAACCTGCAATCCTCCTGTCTCAGCCTCCTAAGTACTGGGATTATAAGTGTATGCCACCACATCTGGCTTGCCCACTTTTAAATTGGGCTGTTTGTTGTTTTATTGTTGAGTTTAGGAGTTCTTTTTTTTGTGGTCCTGGGGACTGAACTCAGGGGCATTCTACCTCCCAGCTATACCCCCAGCCCTATTTTTTATTCTTTATTTTGAACCCGGGTCTCACTAAATTGCAGAGTGCCTCACTAGGTAGCTGAGGCTGGCCGCGAACTCGGATCCTCCAGTCTCAGCCTCCCAAATGCTGGGATTACAAGCGTGCGCCACCACCAGGAGTTCTTAATGCAGTCTTATGTTCTAGATCCATATCAGATATACGATTAGCAAATAATTTATTCCATTCTGTGTGTTGTCTTTTCATTTTCTTGATAGTCTCCTTTTATTACTGGGTCAGAGTGTTACTTCCTGGGGGCCAGGCTCTACCACTTATCTGCTCCACAAATACTTGGAGTTGAATTGGCAGGAAGTCTATAAGATCTATTTATTCTTTAGTTACTTGTATTTTGGTGTCACATCTGAGATATAATCATGTAATCTAAAGTCACAAAGATTTATGCCTATATTTTCTTCTAAGAATTTATAACTTAGGTCTTTCACCTATTTTGAATTAATCTTTGTATATAGTGTGAGGTAGGGGTTCAAGTGGATATCTGGTCCCAGCACCATTTGTTGAAAGAACGATTATTTTTCCATTGAGTGGTTGTGGCATCCTTGTAAAAATCAATTAATGATAAATATAAAGGTTCATTTCTCGGCTCTTCATTCTGCTACTCATCTGTGTCTGCCCTTGCCATGATTACTGTTGCTTTGCACTAAGTTTTTAAATTGGAAGTGTAAGTCCTCTGACTTTATTCTTATTTTTCAAAGTTTGTTTTGACTATCCCGAGTTTCTTGCATTTCTATATGAATTTTAGGATCAACTTGTCAATTTCTACAAAAAAGGCAGCTGAGATTCTGAGAAGCACTGAGTTGCTGCTGTAGATCAGTTTGGATCATATTGTCATCTTATCCATGAACATGAGATGCTTTTCCATTTATCCAGATCTTGTTTACTTTCCTCCAATATTTGGTAGTTTTCAGTGTACAAATCTTGTACTTCTTTTTATTAAATTTATTTCTGATTTTCATGATATTATAAATGATATTGCTTTCTTAATTTTATTTTCATATTGTTCATTATAGGCATATAGGAATTCAGTTGACTTTACATATTGATCTGGTATCCTGCAATATTACTGAGCTTATTTATTCTAAGAGTGTGTGACTGTGTTCCTTGGGATTTTCTATATGCAGAAGAATATTACTTGTAAATAGAAATGCTACACTTCTTAGATTCCAGTATGGACGCCGTATTTCTTTTTCTTGGCTAATTGCTCTGACTAGAACTTTTAGTACAGCATTGAATAGAAGTGGCAAGAGCACCACTGATATTAGGGCTAAATATTTCAGTCTTTCACCCTTAAGTATGATATTGCCTGTGGATTTTTCTTGAATTCCCTTCATTAGGTTAAGAAGTTCCCTTCTATTTCTAGTTTGTTGTGCTTTTGTTCTTTCTTTCTTTTTTTTCAGTACTGGGGATTGAACTCAGGGGAATTCTACCTCCGAGCTACACCCTCAGCCCTATTTTTTATTCTTTTTTATTTTGAAACCGAGTCTCACCAAGTTGCAGAGTGCCTCACTAGGTAGCTGAGGCTGGCCGCGAACCCGGATCCTCCGGTCTCAGCCTCCCAAATGCTGGGATTACAAGCGTGCGTCACCACGCCCAGCCTATTTCTTATATGTTTCTGGATTAAGTTTGCTAAGACTTTGCTGAGAATTTCTCCCACATTCATACAGAATTTTGGTCTTTGGCTTTCATTTCTTCTGAAAGTTATCTGGTTTGGGTATCAGGATAATACTGGCTTTATAGAATGTATTGGGAAGTGTTCCTTCCCCCTCCCTACGTGCTGAGGATTGAACCCAGAGCCAACCACTGAGCTATGTCCTCAGCCCCCTCCTCTTTCATTTTTTTTTTGAGAAGAGTTTATGAAAGGTTGATTTTCCTTTTTCTTTAGATGTTTAGTAGAATTACTAGTGAACTCATTTGATCCTGGACTTTTTTTTTTTAGGAAGTTTTTTGGCTACTCATTCACTCTCTGCAACAATTATGTACAGATTTTCTGTTTCTTCTTTAGTCAGTTTCAGTAACTTGTGTCTTTTTAAGAATTTTCCCAATTCATCTGGGTTTCCTAAATGGTTGGCATACAGTTGTTCATAGTATTCCTTTATAATCTTTATTTCTTTCATGTGTGTAATTATGTCCCCCCCTTCATTCTGGATTTTAATAATTTGGGTGTTTTCTCATTTTTCTTGCCCAGCCTAGCTAAAAAGTTGTCAGTTTTGCTGACATTTTTCAGTAACTAACTTTTTGTTGTGTTAATGTTCTCTATTGCTTTTCCATTCTCCATTTTATTTATTTCTTCTCTTCATCCTTCGTTCTGATCAGTTTGGGCTTAGTTTACCCTGATTTTTTCTAGTTTCTTAAGGAAGAAACTTCATTTATTAATTTGGCCTTCTTTCCTTCCCTCCCTTTCTTCCTTCCTTCCTTTTTCTCTCTTTCATATTGGGTATTGAACCTGGTGGTGCTCTACCACTGAGATGTGCTCCCAGCTCTTTTTATTTTTTTTAGTTTTGAAACAGGATCTCGCTAAGTTGCTAAGACTGGTGTCAACATTGTGATCTTCCTATATCATCTTCCCAAGTACTGGGATTGCAGTGGGTGCTACTGCACCTGGTTGAGATTTTCTTTTTAAATGTAGGCATTGACGTCTATAAATTTCTGTCTAAACATTGCTTTAACTCTATCCCATACATTTTGGTATATGGGGCCTTCATTCTAATCCATATAAAAGTATTTGCTATTTTTCTTGGGATGACTTTTGTTTGACCCATTTGTTATTTAGGAGCATGTTGTTTAATTTCCACATATTTGTGAATTATCCAATTTCCTTCTGTTATTGATTTCTGATTTCATTCCAGTGTGGTTTGAGAACATATTTTGATGATTTCAATCATTTTAAATTTATTGAGGCTTATGTCCTAACATATGGTCTATCCTGGAGAATGTTCCATGTGTATTTGAGAAGAATATCTCTTCTCCTAATGGGTGGGTATGTTCTTTAGATGTCTGTTAGGTCTAGTTCTTTTTTTTTTTTTTTTTTTTAGTTTTGTTCAAATGAATAGTGGTGTTCTATTTTCTTGATCATTTTCTGTCTAGTTATTCTACCCATTACTAAAACTGGGTTCTGAATTCTCCAACTATTATCTATTTCTCCTTTCAATTTTGATTTTTGCTTTGTATATATTGGGGATGTGTTCTTAGGTGCATATATGTTTATTTTACCTTCACTTATTCTTTCTCTAATGTTCTTCCTTTCTTTATACAGATTTGAGTTTTTTTTTTTAATTTTTTAATTTTTTAATTTTTTTA
>PVLC010011974.1:14494-45697 GCA_004027655.1 Graphiurus murinus
GTACTGGGGATTGAACTCAGGGGCATTCTACCTCCGAGCTATACCCCCAGCCCCATTTTTTATTCTTTATTTTGAAACCGAGTCTCACTAAGTTGCGGAGTGCCTCACTAGGTAGCTGAGGCTGGCCGCGAACCCGGATCCTCCGGTCTCAGCCTCCCGAATGCTGGGATTACAAGCGTGCGCCACCACGCCCGGCCAGATTTGAGTTTTTGACCTATATTATTTTTCCTTCTTCCTGAAGAATTTCTTTTAATATTTTTTTCCAAGCATGTCTGATGATGACAAATTCTCTGAATTTTTATTTGACTGAGAAAACCTTTATTCCTCCTTCACTTTTTTTTTTGTTTTGTTTTGTTTTGCGGTACTGGGGATTGAACTCCGGGGCATTCTACCTCCGAGCTATACCCCCAGCCCTATTTTTTTTTTTTTATTCTTTATTATGAAACCAAGTCTCACTAAGTTGCGGATTGCCTCACTAGGTAGCTGAGGCTGGCCACGAACCCGGATCCTCCGGTCTCAGCCTCCCGAATGCTGGGATTACAAGCGTGCACCACCATACCCGGCTCCTCCTTCACTTTGGAAGAATATTTTGCTGTATACAGAATTTAGATTGGTAGGATTTTTTTCTCTCAACACTTGAAAACTATTTCACTGTACTCTTTTGTTTTTTTTTTGGTTGCATAGTTTCTGAAAAGAACTATGTATAGCCCATACTCTCTTGTTTCTTTGCGTGTCTCATAACTTTCTGTTGAAAACTTCACATTTTAAGTAATATAATGTGGCAATTATGGAGACCATGTTCTCACCCCTTTCCATGTTTTATTGTTATTGCTGTTTGTCATTCATTTGCTTAGTAACTTTTTACAGCTTTGTAAAGTCTGTTCCGTGTGGCCCCTCATGACTCTGATTAGCTTAGTGGTCAGCTCATGGTTGGAGAGACATTTCCTTAAGTACCTAGAAATAATAAGCCTTTAAGTTTTTTGCCAAGGATCTCCTTGCATGTGTTAGAGAACACCTTCAACACTCAGCCAGGCAGTTTACAACTCTGCCTTAGCCTTCACTTCCTGCTTGTGCAAACTCTCAAGGTCAGCCAAAGGTGAGAGTTTAGGCCCTTCTTGGGTCTTTCCTGAGCATGTACACAGTCCTGGGAATGCTCTTAGCTCTATTCAAGTGAGTGGCCTTCTAGATTCCCAGCAATATGTGGGAGCTTTTCAAGCCCTGATGGGCATCTCATTCCCTGAGTTTTTCCCTTTAAGTTTATGCACTCACTCAGGCAGCTGTGGCTTTAAATAACAGTTGCTTCTGATTTTCTCCATCAAATTCCTCTTTATGATAGGCTGTTCCCACTGGGCAGAGTCTGAATCAGTTCACATACCACAGCCTTGAGTGTGGGGTCTTTTGGGGAACCATCAGGTCAAAGAACGATAGTTTTCTAGTAATGGGGTTTTGGAAAAGCTCCAACCTGGTTCTGCCCCCTCAGTAACTGGCAGGCTGCTAAGTTTTCACTGCGATTGCGGGCTGTGGTTTTCAAGGCAGTAGCCTCAGAGTTGGGGCAGGTGGGAGATGGGGAGGAATGGGCAAAGGGCTAGCATTTCAGCATTCTGAAACAATGGGGTCTTACTGTTCTTATGGAGGAGAGGGTTCTTTTTAATTCGTGTGGTGCTGGGGATGGAGCCAGGGTCTTGCACATGCTAGCAAGCATTCTACCACTGAGCTGCACCCCCAGCTCAAGGAGAGGGTTTCAGGGGTCCCCACTTAACCAACCTTGCTGCCCCCGCCCCCCAGCTCCACCTCTGACAGTGTCTCTATTCACAGTGAGGCATTTCACAAGAGCTCAGAGAGTCTGCACGTTCTACCCCTTATTGCCCGCTGAAGTCAGTTCAGGGGTTGTCCTATTTACTTCCCCATTTTTGAAGTTTATGGGCTCTGCTAAAGACGAGGAGTTGGAAATGATGATTTTGTGCTCACATGAGCAGGCAGATCATGACTAGCAGCATTTAGACTCTCCAGCTGTCCTTTCAGAAAACAAAGAGACAGGAAGTTGGCCACATTTATAATGTATGCCTTAAGATAATGTAATTTGTTCTCTTTTATATCACAGGGATTTAATGCGCAAAATGGCGATTATACCAAATTGGCATATTTCATATCTTCACACCAGAAAATGCACGTCTTCAAGACCCCATTCTTCGCCATGTAAAGTATATTCAAGGAATGGTTTCCAAAATACGTGCAGGCCTTCTTCTTCAAGTGAGTATTCAGGAGCAAATAGAAGCTCTAACAGCTAATGTCACCCATATTGCATGGGTAGTGGGCTTGGTTCAAAGGCGCACATGATGTTTAATCTCCGTAATAACCCCATGAATTAGGCTCTATTATTGATCCTACATCCTGTGTGGGGAAAGTGAGACATGTATGGCTTAAGCCACTTTGCTAAAGTTATATAACGTTTAAGTGGACAGGCAGTACGATTCTGGAGTTCTAGCACCACCGTGTTCCTTCCCGAGGACACCATCAACAGTCTGGCTGTTTTCTTTTTCATGCCTGCATATATATTAGTAGATATATTCCTGTATAACTTGTGTAACATATACCATATTAAATGAGTACAATTATTATTAGATATGCTGTTTCTTCTTTTTTAAAATTCACATAAAGTTTAGCCAGTCAAATTAATGAAAATATCAAAATTTTGGAGTTATTTATGGCAGCAGAAGTTTAACTTTTGTTGCAAATAATACAACAGTGTTTGGTGTTTCCGTCATTGACAAGCTATGCTGCAGAAAGAGCAAGTGTGTTAAGTCTTAATCCATCAGGGTCATGACCCATAAACTTTTTGCAGACTTCTAGGGCGTCCTCTAATCAAGCCTCACTTTTGGTTTTCCCATGGTTCATTGCAAATGACTTCTGCCCATCTGATTCATAGAGATGCCCAGCCACATGAACTAATGCAATAAGCGAGGATCTACTTTTCATCCATACATGGTGCCTCAGTCTCACGAGTCGCTTGAACAGCATCACAGTTCTCTAGGTATCTGGCTCGTTCTTTGGGGCTCACTGACACAGACTCCTCCAGGAACGTCTTCAGGGTTGGTCCAGATTCAAAGTGTGTCTTTATGATTTGCAGTGGCACGGATCAGGCCAGCGGCTCCACAGGCGTGGATGATGGCTTGCTTTCTGGAACATACTGATGATGTAACATCCTGTCCCTGAGATTCTATTTTTTCTTTGTCTTCTGTTCTGAATACTTCATACTGTTTCTGTAATGGGGAAGAGAAGTGACACGGCACAGACTGGTCTTGGTACCGTGCTGAGGAGTTCAGGATCCATCCCAGATACATCAGCAAATGGCCAGTGAGGATGCAGACCTCGTGGTTTGAGAATCGTTGGTGACCTCTGGATTGGCCTCCAGCGGCAGCCAGTGCTGGCCTTCCATGACCTCTCCGCCCAGCCCCTCTCCAGTTCTGACAGCTGTTGCTGCCCCCTTTCTTTCTTTCTTTCTTTTTCTTTTTTTTTTTTTTGTGGTACTAGGGATTGAACCCAGGGGCATTCTACCTCCGAGCTATACCCCCAGCCCTATTTTTTATTCTTTATTTTGAAACCGAGTCTCACTAAGTTGCGGAGTGCCTCACTAGGTAGCTGAGGCTGGCCGTGAACCCGGATCCTCCGGTCTCAGCCTCCCAAATGCTGGGATTACAAGTGTGCGCCACCACACCCGGCTCCCCTTTCTTTTAAAAATGCTTTTGTTTTTATATTTCTTTCAAAATGATTTCTATGGACCTGACTTCATATATGCTAGTTCTGACTTCATATATGCTAGTTCTTAGTACAGTCTGCTTGCTACTAAGCCAAATAGGAGTTCTGAACTTCTTATACTTTATTTTTAATTTCTAGCTTTTCATGTGTTCTTTAAAAAGTTTCTGAGCCGGGCATGGTGGCGGATGCTTGTAATCCCAGTACTTGGGAGGCTGAAACAGGAGGATTGTAGATTCGAAGCTAGCCTCAGCAACTTAGTGAGGTACTCAGAAACTTAGTGAGACCCTGTTTCCAAATAAAATGTAAAATAGGTCTGGGAGTATAGCCCAGAGGTAAAGGCCCCTGGGTTCCATCCCCAGTACCACACACACACACACACACACACACACAAGGTTTCTGTTTCTCTACGAAAATTCGCCACGTGTTCAGCATGTCTGCAACCGTTCTCTTTCATCTCATTAGCATATTGCTCATTCTTAGTCCAAATATCCGATAATCCCTGCATTCGTGTTCTCTGTGGGTCTTCCTCTGTTGACTGTTTTTGCTCTTGATTAGGTCATTTTTTTCCTCTTCATTTATCTTGTGATTAAAAAGCACAATGCAGGCATTTGTGAAAAATACAGCAAAGACAGAGTGAGTACTGTTTGCCATCACCAAAGCCTGCCTTTCCCCTTTGCAGCTTTCTGAGGGGCAGACTCGGGCCATCCCATCCCTCTGGCGCTGCTGCGCCTGCTTTTGTTGCCATTTTAGTTTAAAAGAGATCACATCTGAAGCCCGGAGTGGTGGCGCATGCTTGTAATCCCAGCATTTGGGAGGCTGAGACCGGAGGATCCGGGTTCGCGGCCAGCCTCAGCTACCTAGTGAGGCACTCCGCAACTTAGTGAGACTCGGTTTCAAAATAAAGAATAAAAAATAGGGCTGGGGGTATAACTCGGAGGTAGAATGCCCCTGAGTTCAATCCCCAGTACCGCAAAAAAGAAAAAAAAAGAGATCACATCTGGATTCACATTCTTCCCTTCAGTGGCCCAAGATGTGAGCGCTGGGCAGACGCCAGAGGTCGCGGCTGGCTACTGTGTCCCGCGGCTCTCCACACTCACGCCCAGCCCGGGCCCTGGGATTCAAACCCACCCACAGTCCACCTGGGCTGTCCACCTGGGCTGCTAAATATGGGGTTGTTTCCTTCATACCTGCTCTACCTTCCTGCTGCTCCTCCTTCAGGGCTGTGTGTTCAATCCTTTGCCCTGTCATCTCCTGAAGCAAGTCACCTGGCCCCATGTCCTGAAACACCAACTGAGCTGCATCCTGACCTCTCCACCAAGCTCGGGAGCACACGCCCAAGGTTTGCCTCGCTGGCTTTCTGCGGACATCTCAAACACGAGCTGGCCACGCCGGCCTCCCAACCACCAGTGACCCCCGGCCACCTTGATTTCTCGTGTCTTTTTTTTTTTTTTTTTTTTTTTTCCGGTACTGGAGTTGGAACCCAGGGGCATTCTACCTCCAAGCTACACCCCCAGTCCTATTTTTTATTCCTTATTTTGAAACAGGGTCTCACTAAGTTGCAAAGGGCCTCACTAAGTAGCTGAGGCTGGCCGCGAACCCGGATCCTCCAGTCTCAGCCTCCCAAATGCTGGGATTACAAGCGTGCGCCACCACGCCTGGCTCTATTTCTCGTGTCTTTAGCAGCCTCACCTCCACTATCCTGTGTCGTTTATAGGAAAGATTATGTTTGCTTTGTTTTTTCTTACTCACATAATTACTATTATTCTATATAAAAATGACTGTAGCTTTTCCATGACAAGCCATCAAATGATCATAAACATGCAAACCTAAATATAGTAGAAGACCTACTGTTTGGTTCTGTTAAACAGTGCAGTGGTTTTTATTTAGTATCTTAGTTTTAAGCATGGTTAATAAATAGCTGTATCTCTTTTTTAGCCTCAGCTGTTGCGAATCCAATACTGTCCTCCTTAGATGTTAAACGGATTTTATTTCAAAAAATTAGCAACAAAAGGGATGAATTGAAAAAAGCCTTTCAGCTGCTGGATACTGACCAGAGCCTGACCGTGTCCAAGAGCGAGCTGAAGAGAACCATCTCCACCTTCCTGCTGCCGCTCACCAGGGAGCAGTTCCAAGAGGTGCTGGCGCAGGTATGGCGGCGGCCCGCGGCTGGTGGCCGTGCATTCTGGAAAGACTGGAGCAGAGCCCAGGAGCCTGTCACCTAGTCTGACTTCTCTTCCCCGTCCCACATGAGCGGCTAAAGTTGTGTTTGTTATTCACGATTCGATGACTTACGTGGTGGCCAATTTGTATGCTGACAATCAGTGCTTGCTTGGTTAGATTTTGCACATAGCAGTGCGTCAGCCATTTCTTTAATTTATTTTTCTTTCTTTCTTTTCTTTTTTTTTTTGCTTCCATATGAAAGTATTTGGTCAACTTATTATTATTATTTTTTTTTTTTTTGCGGTACTGGGGATTGAACTCAGGGGCATTCTACCTCCGAGCTATACCTCCAGCCCTATTTTTTTTTATTCTTTATTATGAAACCGAGTCTCACTAAGTTGCGGATTGCCTCACTAGGTAGCTGAGGCTGGCCTCGAACCCAGATCCTCCGGTCTCAGCCTCCCGAATGCTGGGATTACAAGCGTGCGCCACCATGCCCGGCTCTGGTCAACTTATATTTTGGAACATAGAGTTCTGGCATTTACTCTTGCAGCAAAAGCTATTGAGCTCCGACTACGTGCTCCAACTACATGTAGTATATATATCTCGTACACACCGCAGCTCATTCTAGGCATGTGGAGATACATCAGATGTGGGCCCTACCCTTGAATTGGGCCCTGCCCACTGAGACATGGAAGACCAAGACCGGGCCAGGGCCAGGGAGCTGGAGGGACGAGAGCTGTGTCTGAGGGATGGCTATCCAGGAGGGCTGTTTGGGAATGGCGTTTAGCTTTCCTTTGATTGAGTTTGGAGTGGGTATTAGCTAGATGACAGAGAAGGAAAGGCCATTGCGGATCGTCGGAGCAAATAGCTCCGGGAAGCCTTGGTGCCTGCATCAACCTGCCATGTTTGTTTAGGGAATTGGGTGGGGTGGCTTATATCGGAAGTGGAGGATATAGATCAGGTTGTGACTAAATGTACAAACCTAGAAAAGTACTTTATATATAATAGAGTCTGACCTTTGTCCTGGAAGCTAGGGTTTGCAGCAGGGGTGATATCAAGACTTAGAGAAGGGAGCTTGGTGTGGTGGCGCAGGCTTGTAATCCCAGCATTCGGGAGGCTGAGACCGGAGGATCCGGGTTTGCAGCCAGCCTCAGCTACCTAGTGAGGTACTCCGCAACTTAGTGAGACCCTGTTTCAAAATAAAGAATAAAAAATAGGGCTGGGGGTATAGCTTGGAGGTAGAATGCCCCTGGGTTCCATCCCCAGTACCACACACACACAAAAAAAGACTTAGGGGAGTGGGGGATGAGGATCCTTGGGCCCACTGATGGAGTACCCTACTGGGGGATGATGGAAAGCGTAAAGATCTGTGAGACTCTCAGCAGCTTAGTGATACCCTGTTTGAAAATAAAATAAATATTAAATAAAGTAGGGCTGGGGTGTAGCGCAGAGGTAGAATGCTCCTGGGTTCAATCCCTAGTACAATAAAATAAAAATTTTTTAAATTTAAAAAGAAAGTGGATCTCTTTCTCTGTCTCTCTCAAGTGGTTGTGGTTGCTTTAGATTGTTGCTAGCCCTGTAGGCTGGAAAGCCGGTGGGTTTCCTGTCCTGGTTGTAGTCGCTCTGTGTTGGTGTGACTATATGGTCTGCCCTCCGGCTAGAAGGCTTTAAGGGCAGGAAGCTCTCTCTACACCCTTTACTTCTCCTAAGTTTCAACTCCCTCCAAAGTCTGCCGGCTTCATTCAACTCTCTAGAGCTTTTAGATAGTTATTGTTATCGTTGTTATTTTTCATTTTGACCAGTGTTCATAATTTCTTTCTATGGGAGAGCTGGTCTGTTGTGAGTTTCCCTGCAACAACTTCTCTGCTTTGTTGTCGTCTCTCCCTCCCTCCCTCCCTCCTTCCTTCCTTCCTTCTTTCTTTCCTTCCCTGAGGCATTCTACCTCCAAGCTACACTCCCAGCCCTTTTTCATATTTTATTTTAAAACAGAGTCTTGCTAAAGCCGGGCGTGGTGGCGCATGCTTGTAATCCCAGCATTCGGGAGGCTGAGACCGGAGGATCCGGGTTCGCGGCCAGCCTCAGCTACCTAGTGAGGCACTCCGCAACTTAGTGAGACTAGTTTTCAAAATAAAGAATAAAAAGTAGGACTGGGGGTATAGCTCGGAGGTAGAATGCCCCTGAGTTCAATCCCCAGTACCGCAAAAAAAAAAAAAAAAAAAAACAGAGTCTTGCTAAGTTTTTGAGGGCCTTGCTAAGTTGCTGAGGTTGGCCTTGAATCTGTGATCCTCCTGTCTCAGCCTCCCCGGTACTGAGATTACAGGCACGCACCCCCACCCCTGGTTTGCTTTGTCATTTCTTCAGTCACAAAGTTGGAAGTACAATGCAAAGATCAATTGTTTGTTCAACCCATTTGAGAGTAGGTTACTCTATTACTTGTAAATATTCTTTTTTTCCTTTTCTTTTACTTTCTTTTTTTGGTACTAGAGATTGAACCAAGGGACATTCTACCATGCTACACCCCCCAGTTCTTTTTTTTTTTTTTTTGGCACTGGGGATTGAACTCAGGGGCATTCTACCTCCGAGCTATACCCCTAGTCCTATTTTTTTATTCTTTATTTTGAAATAGAGTCTCACTAAGTTGCGGAGTGCCTCACTAAGATAGCTGAGGCTGGCCTCGAACCCGGATCCTCTGGTCTCAGTTTCCCAAATGCTGGGATTACAAGCGTGCACCACCACACCTGGCTCCCCTCAGTTCTTTTCGAAATTTTATTTTGAAACAGAGTCTTGCTAAGTTGCTGAGGTTGGCTTCGAACCTGCAATCCTCCCGTCTCAGCCTCCCACATACTGGAATGACAGGCGTGTGCCACCACACCCAGCTTGAATATTGATTTTTTATGTCACCCTTTATTGCTGTCTATATTTTAATAACAGCTTTATTAAGATATAACTTACGAGCCGGGCATGGTGGCGCACGCTTGTAATCCCAGCATTTGGGAGGCTGAGACCAGAGGATCCGGGTTCGCGGCCAGACTTAGCTACCTAGTGAGGCACTCCACAACTTAGTGAGACCCTGTTTTCAAAATAAAGAATAAAAAATAGGGCTGGGGGTATAGCTCGGAGGTAGAATGCCCCTGAGTTCAATCCCCAGTACCGAAAAAAAAAAAGATATAACTTATATATCACAAAGTTTACCCTTTTAACACGTGCAAGTCAGTGTTTTCAATCTATTCACAGATAGCTACCCACCACTAGCTAGTTTGAGAACATTTTCATCATCCCCCAAAGGAACCCTGTACTCAAGAGCATACACCCAGTTTCTCCTACTACCTGTGCTTGGAAACAAATAATCTACTCTCTGTCACTGCAGATTCTAAATATTTCATACTGGTGGGATCACACACAATATGACTTTTTGTGTCTGGCTTCTTTCTTTTTTTTTTTTTGCGGTACTAGGGATTGAACTCAGGGGCATTCTACCTCTGAGCTATACCCCCAGCCCTATTTTTTATTCTTTATTTTGAAACCGAGTCTCACTAAGTTGCGGAGTGCCTCACTAGGTAGCTGAGGCTGGCCGCGAACCCGGATCCTCCGGTCTCAGCCTCCCGAATGCTGGGATTACAAGCGTGCGCCACCACGCCCGGCGTGTCTGGCTTCTTTCATTGAGCTGTTTTCAAGATTCACCCATGTTGTAGCATAAACCAGTACTCCACTCCTTTTTATGGTTGCATACTAGTCCACCGTGTGGACAGGCCACATTTCATTTCCCCTTTCATCAGTCGATAGTCTTTGAATCGTTTTTGCTTTCTGACTTTTGTGCATAACTCTGCTCTGAACATTGACATACACGTTTTTTATGCAGACATATGTTTTCAGTTCTGCTGGGTGTCTACCTAGGAGCGGGATTCCTGAGTCATATGTTCCTGTTCTCTTCCTTTGGAAGACCATTTGTCCTTGTAAACATTGCCTCCGTTTCCTCATAAGCCTGATTTAACTGACACTTTACGCCAAATGGAGAAGGAAAATATTATTTCCTGCGCTGTGTCCTTATAGCTGTGATCTAATATGAATTTAAAATTTTGATAATCTTCCCAAGCTAATCAGCTACACAGGAAGAGGCAAAGTACAGAAAATACGCGATGTGTTTCTGTTTTCAAAAGCTGCATCTGTTTTTAAAGAAGTTGTAAGAACTGAAGGACTTCAAAGACTTTGTAAAGAGCAGGTCCTGCATCCTGGTGTGTTTAGGGAGGTCAAGGTCAGGGGAAGGAAGAGCAGTCCAGCCCTCCTTCACCCCTGCCCCAGGGACTCCTCCTTTGTGGTAACACAACCGTCCTTTCTCAGAGGAATGGAAGCCCAACTAGAAATTATGAAAACCAGGAAACAATTCCACAGGAGTTTCCTTAATATTAGGAAGGAAGTTAGGCATGGTGGTGCACACCTATAATCCCAATGCTTGGGAGGCTAAGATGGGAGAATCACAGATTCAAGGCTGGCTTCAGCAACTTAGTGAGACCCTCAGCAAATTAGTGAGACACTCTTCAACATAAAAATGAAAATAAGAAGGGCTGGGGGTGTTACTTGGAGGTAGAATGAACACCCTTGGATTCAATCCTCAGTTACCCCCCTTCCCCCCCCCCAAAAAAAATAAAAGGAAACCAGGAATTTTCCAGTGATAGTCAGAATTTACCTTACGTCTACTTTTATTTCAAGAACGATGCCAGAACGCAGGAATGCTCTAATGACTGATGAGGGCAGGAAGGATGGTGAGGCTCTGCCTGTAATCTGCCCTGCACCTTAGTTTCCACTAAGAATAATGCAAATAATGCAAATTTGTGTGCTTTTTTTGTTGTTTGGTTTTTCAAATGTGGCCCTTAGTCTGTGACAATTAATATAGACTCTTTTTCAAGAAGTTGAGATGGTAGATGGATTCCAGAGAAAGAAAACAAAGTTCTGTTCTGGCCCCAGTGGTGGTTTTAGGTTGGAGAAAGAGTCTTCTTTAAAGATACTTATCAATAGGAAGGATGTTAATTTTCGCCACCCTGGCTCCTGCAAGTCACCTTTGGGTGGTTTTGCATATTCAGCATTTCTTTTTTCTATCTATCTATCTGTCTATCTATCTGTCTGTCTGTCTGTCTGTCTGTCTGTCTGTCTGTCTGTCTGTCTATCTGTCTATCTGTCTATCCATCCATCCATCCATCCATCCATCCATCCATCCATCCATCCATCCATTTTGCGGTACTGGATATTGAACCCAGGGACATTTACCTCTGAGCTATACCCCCAGCGCTATTTTTTATTCTTTATTTTGAAACAGGGTCTCACTAAGTCGCAGAGGGCCTCATTAAGTAGCTGAGGCTGGGCTCGAACCCGGATCCTCCAGTCTCAGCCTCCCAAATGCTGGGATTACAAGCGTGCGCCCCCACGCCTGGCCATTCTGAGCATTTCTAACAGAGTCCCAGTCCTGAGAGGGTGAGCTGAGCAGGGCTTTCCCGTTTGCCATCCCTTTTGGACCAGCTTCTTTGGTGGTCTGCAGGACGTGGCTTTGGAGCCATTCATGGCAAGCACATCAAAATTGTAATCGAATTCCGGTACCTGCCCTGATTGGGACAAGCCTTTGGGAAGAAGGACAGAGGAGAGCTGGGCTGGTCTGAGCCTCTCCCTTGTTCTTGAGAGGCGGGTGGTGAGGGGAGTGGGTAACCAGAGCCCTGGATTCACAGATCTCTGGCGCTTGGTGGCATGCCACGCAGGTAGGTCGTGGAGTGTAGAAAGCGGCACCACCCGGTGAAGCTGGCCCGGGAGCTGCTCCTGCCAACAGCAGAGTGTGAGCCGAGTGAGCGCCGGCCTCTCGCCAGCCGCGTTTACTCTCGGCACTGCCCCGAGAGCGTCCAACCTTTGACCTGCAGGTGCAATCTGTTCTTGTCCTTCTCCTGTAACTCTGGGGAAACTTCAAGGTGTTTAATAAAAAAAACATCTACCCCAAAATGCACTATCAGAAATAGAAGTCAGAGCCGGGCGTGGTGGTGCACGCTCATGATCCCCGTACTTGGGAGGCTGGGACAGGAGGATCCCAGGTTTGAGGATAGTCTCAGCAATTGAGTGAGGCTCTCAGCAACCTAGTGAGACCCTGTTTCCAAATAAGAAATAAAATTGGTCTGGGGATGTAACTCGGAGGTAGAATGCCTCTGGGTTCAATCCTCAGGACCACAAGAAAAGAAGAAGAAGAAGAAAAAAAAGAAGAAATAGAAGTCATGGGCACCGTGCCCAGGAAACACCTTCTACAGAGGCCAGCTTGTGAGCCAGTGTCCCTCCCTTCCTACTTATATGTGTATTTATTTCTTTATGTTATCTATATGGAACTGGGGATTGAACTAGTGGCATTCTACCTCTGAGCTACATCCCCCAGATACTTTTAATTTTTATTTTGAAATAGAGACTCACTAAATGACTGAGGGTTTTGCTGTGTTACTGAGGGTCTCACTAAGTTGCCAGGGTTGGTCCTGGACCTGTGATCCTCCTGTCTCAGCCTCCCAGGTACTGGGATTTACAGGCGCGCGCCACCACACCCAGCTCTACATGTTTTAATAGTACAGAGAAATTGATGCTTTGGGAGAGACGGAGTTAACCACGCCAGGCTCTGAGGCTGGCGTTGGAAGGACTAAGTAAATACTCAGCTTGAGAGTGCAGATTTGGGAGCCATTCAACTGATGGGACATTGTACTTTATGTATCTGTATGAAGTTTAATGAAACGCATTCATGTTAATTACATACTTATTTTATGTTTATTTAAACCCTAGATTCATAATGCTTTGTGTGTGTTTGTGGTAGTAGGTTTAAACCCAGGGGCAGTCTCCCTCCTAGCTAACGCCCCACCCTTTTTTATTTTTTATTTTGATAACAGGGTCTCTCTAAGTTGCCAAGGGTTTGGCTAAATTGCTGAGGCTGACTTCAAACCTGCAATTCTCCTGTCTCAGCCTCCCAAGTACTGGGATTACAAGTGTGCATTAGATTTAGGTTTTAGACAATTTTGTAGACAACTCTTGACTTTCAGGTCAGCATAGATTGGTGTTCAGACTTGGTGTTTGGAGGATGCATGGCAACTTGGGCACCTATATAAGTAATTGTAGACATGGAGTAGAGTGTGCATTCCATCAATAGTACCCTACATTATATCACGGGAGCTCTGCTTTAGAAACCAAGTCTCTGTCCATTGGTCAGGTCTTACTTCTCTAACAAGCGGTCCTTTTTGTTTGACTGTAGATCCCGCTCACCAGCTCCGGTAATGTGCCATACCTTGAGTTCCTTTCCAAGTTTGGTGGAATTGACCTAAATATAAATGCTATAAAGAGGTAAGTGTTTTGTTCATGCATGTGAAGATGTGAAATTTGAAATGGTAAGAGCAATGACCTAAGGCCAGTAGAGTTAGTCATATTGACATATATCTGTGTCTATGTGAAAGACGGGTTGGTAGAGCTTATCCATATAGAATTTATGGGATTCTGAAGAGCTGGCTCTTAGAAGGGGCATTCTTCCCTCTGGTCAGGGAGAATCAGTTTTTTGTTTGTTTCTTGAGTTTATATGCACTGATTTCTCTGATTTCCTAAAAATAATCAGTAAATTTTCTTTTTCCTTCTCCCCTTCCCCTCAAAAGATTTTAGTGGGACTAATCCTCAGTTGAAATTTGATTTAGAGAAGATTCTTATATAGGATATATACAGGCTATATTTCAGAATAAGAGCAATGATACTGTAATGAAATATAAGCATAGCAAATTAAAATCAGATAAAAATATTTTGCATACAATGTATTTTAGATTTAGTAATGAAAAGTTTTAATCTTGAAGTAAAATATTAAGATGACAAAAATTTTTTTTGTGTGTGTGTGGCACTGGGAATTTAACACAGGAGCATTTTATCTTTGAGCTACACTCCCAGCCTGATTTTATTTCTTATTTTGAAACACGGTCTCGCTAGGTTGATGAGAATCTCACTATTTGCTGAGACTGAACTTGAACCTGTGATCTTCCTGCCTCAGCCTCCTAAGTAGTGCACACTAATTACAAGTGTGCACTACTGTGTCTGGCTCCAAATTTAAAATGTGTTGGTTTTCATACATTTTCAGTGTTGTTCATTGAAAAGCCATCATGTTTAGGTGGCTAAAAACGGAATATTAAAAAAGATCATTGTATGAGTCCTTCAGTATTTTAGAGCTTTAGCGTAAGCAGGGAGATGATTTGCTTTATTTGTACAACGAGGAGTTGGAGTATGATCTTTCATGTCTCTTTCCGCAGTCAAGTTCTTTGGTTCTAGTGTGTGGTTGAGAAAATATTGTTTTAGTAAAAAATAAAAAAAAAATTAGGCTCTAATTGTCTGAATCCAAATGAATAAGCTCATTTTCTCAGGAGTTGTGTGAACAATTATGATAGTTAAATTTGATCCTGAAATGATGGCAAATTTCGGTATTGCTTATATAGCTTTCATGGTTTGGTCCATCAACAGTGCAGCCTAGCTCAGGTGTAAGTGCCGCAGGGAGCGGGGAGAAGGGGAAAACAGAAGGTGATATTCAGCAGGCCCAGAGTTTCAGATTTGCAGATGAAGAAGTTCCAGAGATCGTTTGCACAAGAATGTGAATACACTTAGCACTACTGAACTGTGCACTTAAAATGGTCAGGATGGTAACTTTTGTTACATGACTTTTAAACCACAATTTAGAAAAGTGAGTGCAGCTGCTCCATCTAGAATGACACAGTATTATCCTCCAGAACTTCATGCGTCAGAACCTAAACTGAAAGTCCTGTTCTTAATACTGTCACATTGGCAACACCTGAATTCAGAAGGGCACCTTTAGACCATAGTGCTGTAAGAGAAAGAATAGGGCAGGAATAATATTTGAAAAGATAATGGCTGAGAATCTCAAGCCAGATAAATAAAAAAAAAATGCCCAGCTATGTGTGTCACAGTGGAACTGCAGAATGTCCGAATCAAAGAGAAAATACGGAAGGCAGCGAGGAGAGAACTTGAGCTGGTGTCGGAGGAGTGACGGGCGGACTTCGCAACAGTTGGAGGGAAAAATGAAATGATTAAAAAAAAAGAAAAGAAAAACAATCTAAATCTAAAACAAGATACCAAATGAGAGAAGAATCTAGAACAGGTTGTAGAAATGAGGAACACAAAGGTAATTTGTGGACTCCACCCATATGTATATTATACAATTACATTAAATATAAAAGGATTAAATAATTCATCTACAAGACAGAGATGGTCAGACTGGATAAAATGCCAACTATTGACTTTTCAAAAATAAAGACACATTTAATAAAAGGGTAAAAAGGTTGAAAAAAGAAAAAAGATGAAAAAATTGTACCATACAAAACTTGAACAAAGGAAAGTAGAAGTAACTATATTCATTTTGGGCAAAATAGATTTTATTTTATTATAATAAACATGCTGCCTAAAAGACAAAGATTATCTGACTAGATAACAGAAAAATCCAGTAAGAGGAAGACCTACGCCATATAGAAATGTGAAAAATGAATGGATTTAAAAAGACATACGATTCAATACCAATCTAGAGAAAATTGGCATCACTAAGTTTGTATTTGAGAGCAGACGGTTGCAGGTGGGGCCCTCACACTGAAGCTGAGTTTGGGAGTAAAAGACGTAGGTCGGGAACAGCCATGAATAGAAGGGGCTGAAGCAGCAGTGGTGGCTGGAGAGGGTGAGCTGCCACTTGGGCCTGACCCAGCCTTGACCAGTGGGATGTGCGTGGGGAGGCAGGGCCTCCTGGGCTCCAGGACATGGTACGGTCCATTTCTTCAGCTGGATGGTGGTCCTGGGGTCTTTGTCTGACTTTTATTCTTTAACTCTTTTTTTTTTCCTCAAACAGTGTTTTGTTTTTATTGAATATATCATTAAATTGATTTTTAAAATATTACCTTTAACACAGTATCATCAGACCTGGGTTAGTGAGCAGTCCTAACTTTAACTCAGGCACAGAATATAACCCCTCTGAACTTCCATTTCCTCCTGTGTAAACAAAGTCACTTTCTCCTTAAAATGCTCCCACGAGCTGGGAATGGTGGTGCACACTTAATCTCAGTACTTGGGAGGCTGAGACTGGAGGATCTGGGTTTGCGGCCAGCCTCAGCTACTTAGGCTCTCTGCCACTTAGTGAGACCCTGTTCAAAATAAAGAATAAAAAATAGGACTGGGGGTGTAGCTCGGAGGTAGAATGCCTGAATTCAATCCCCCAGGACAGCAAAAAAAAAAAAAAAAAAAAAAAAAATTGGTCTGGAGTGCAGATTCCTTACTGTGACCCACAACATGCTCGGGCTGGCTTCTACATGTCTCTTCCAGCTCACTAGCTCTGGTCCCCTGGCCTTTCCACTGGCTCTGGAGCCCCAGTCTCCTGCCACCAAGGGCTCATGTGGCACTGGCTCCCTTTGCTTTGCCTGAAAGCTGTGTGTCAAATGACACTTGACCACAGGGCCTCTTGTTGTCCACCCCGTCCAGAGGAATCTTCCCGTCTCCCGTCTGTCCCCTTGCCCACCTTTGTTTTCTTCACACACCTGCTGTTATTTCAGCTTACGTATTGCTTTGGTTGTTCCCCATCTGTCGCTGTCACCAGTAGGGACGGTGTCCTGCTCACCAGCTCGATCCCGACCGCGTGTATAGTAGGTGCTGGGTTAACTGTGAAGTGGAGAAGCCTCAGTTCTACCCCCGTTCTCTACTGCACCCCAGTCCTACCAGCCGGTTCCTGAGGGCTCTGGCATGGCTTAGAGATACATGGACAAGGCAAAACACAAAGGAGTTAATAGTGGAAGGCGAGTGGCCCCACAGGGGCCTACCATGAAGTGGCCCCACAGCACCTACCATGAAGTGCTTGACCGATTGGCCGATGGTGCGCCGCAGAGTGGATGGGGCGCCCCCTGTGGCGGAACAGAGCACAGCAGCAGAGGGTCAGGAGCGAAGGCGTACCTCCACTTGCGCACAATTGACCTTCACTCTCTGGTCTACAAGACCCCCGTCCCTGGCCCCAGAGCTGTGGCGAGGGCGGGCGAGTTGAGGCTTGGCGCATAGCAGATGCTCACTAAGGGCCAGCTGTCCTGACTGAATTCCCACACCAGCTGAGGAGGAGTGAAGGCCCTTACGTTGCGAGGCACAGAGACGCTAAGTAATTCTCCCAAGTCCATACTCCTGGCAGACGGTAGCACACAGGAAATACCTTGGGCTATAAAGGAGGTGATTTAGAAATCTCTATAAGTGTGATCTCTGCAGGTCCTACGTAAACATTATTTGGTTAGAAACATTTTAACAAAGATTTTTAACTTTTATTTTGAAGGGTCGGTGAGGGTGAAACACGTCACTACCGGACGCTAAAAGAACTTGAAGTCCAGGTCGGAGAAAAGGTAATAGAGATTTTAAGACACGCCCCTCTCCCAGCCCGAGTCAACCCCAAGTCAACCCCGATCGTTAGCGGCAAATGAGACGCCAACACTTGTGTCCGGCCGACTTGGGCCACCTCAGATGGCACCTCTTACGATGAATGAAGCCAGGAAGGTCCTGGAATATTAATTCTGTTTGCACTAACTTTGGATCTTTGTGAGTGGTGTGCTGCCTTTTGTGTTTTTGTGTAAAACCAAGCAGGTTTTCCTTCAGACAGAGAAAACGACGGCTTTGTGGCAGTAAATGCCAATCAAGAAGTGGCATGGTAAAAATAACTAGTCCAACTCAAAGTGATGTATATTTAAGTATTGAGTGATTTAGCCGCCAGGGCTACGGCGTGTGCTTCGAGAAAGAGCATGTGGCTTCGCTCCTGTTTGCTGGTCAGGGTCAGCCCTCACCGCGTGCAGCTAAAGGGGGAGGGGGTGGTAATGTCATGCAGGGCTTGGAAACGGACGCCTTTTTAAAATGCATCTGAGCCTGTCAGTTACGCGAGCAGTTTGAGAATCATGGTTTAATTTACTTGATGCAATATGTTGGTTTGAAATGTGACAAATTTTCTTTCTTTTTTGAACTCTTCTGAGACTTTCATACATTTCAAAATCAAAAATAACCAGAGATCCACAAAATGTTTGCCTCAAGTTCCCTGGCTGGTACCACTGACAACAGACAATTCAACTTAATATGTTAATTTTATCGCATGGAGTGTTCCTAAAAACCTGCTTCGTTATAGTTTGTATTAGTGGGAACCCTGGCAGGAGTCTCCTCTTCTTCTGTTGTCCGTTGATTATTTTGTAAGAAATACATATTTGGATCGATACTCTTTTTGGCCTATGTCCTTTATTGGTCTCTGCATAAACTGTATCAATCACGAAATGCTCCCGGGAAGCAAATTGTTTCTGACAGCATCGTAGGGGCACAATCGCTGTGTCGGGTCAGCGGTGAAGCACCCCTACAGCAAGTGAATGGACCAGGATGGTGAATCACCCAGGATGCCGCTGTGGCGGCCAGATCTGGAAGGGAACTCGGTGGCTCTCCAGCCCTTCATTTATGTCCTTTTTTCATTCCAGCCTCCTCCCACAGAAACCCTCTGGGGAAGGAAGAGTGAGTCTAAACCAAAGTAGTTTTTATGCAACTTTCTTTTTTGGAGGGGGGGTACTGGAGATTGAACTCAGGAGCATTCTACCTCCAAGCTACACCCCCAGCCCTATTTTTTATTCTTTATTTTGAAACTGGGTCTCACTAAGTTGTGGAGTGCCTCATTAGGTAGCTGAGGCTGGCCTCGAACCCGGATCCTCCGGTCTCAGCCTCCCGAATGCTGGGATTACAAGTGTGCGCCACCACGCCCGGCTTATGCAACTTTCTGAGAGGACAAAGGATGCAGGTGGGATGCAGGGAGTAGATGACAGAGAAGATGCAGCAGGGCAGGCCGGCACCAGGGTCTTCTCTGCCACTCGTTCTGGCCAGCAGAGACTGCAGCCCCAGGGCTAGCTGTGATGCCGGCACAAGACTGACCCCACAGTCCCCGCAGATCTTGGTTTCCATCTTGGGGCTCTGACATCTTCCAGCCAGATGACCCTAAGCAGTTCCTTGTTATTGGGCTTCTTTATCTGTTAGTGAAGATAGTGCTCACGTAGAAAGGCTGTTTGGTGGTTAAAAATACCCAGTAAAAAGCATCGGGAGCTGAGCATGGTGGTGCACACCTGTAATCCCAGTCCTTAGGAGGCTGAGATAAGAGGATTACAATTTCGAGGTCAACCTCAGCAATTTAGCAAGACCCTCAGCCACTTAGTGAGACCCAGTTTCAAAATAAAAAAATAAAAAAAGGGCTGAAGATGTAGCCCAGAAGTAGAATGCCCCTGGATTCCATCCCCAGTACCAATCACAAACAAACATAGAAACCACCAAAGCCAACACCTGGAACACTGAGTGAACACTGGCAGCTGTCGGGCTCGTCAGCAGCGCTTCCTTTGAAGGAGGTGTCAACGCAATGATTGGCATCTCACCCTCCGCCCAGACAGAACCGGAGGCGCAGAGCAGCCAGACACTGCACAGCTGTTTGCAGCCTGCGGTGCGGACACCAAGCCTGTTAGTGGTCACACACGCATGCTGGGGCCCGGGAATCCCTGGGAATCGTCATTGTTATTATTATGATTAATTTTGTGGTACTGGGGATTGACCCCAAGGGCATTATTCTACCCCTGAGCTACATCCCCAGCCCTATTTTATTTTTGAAACAGGGTCTAAGTTGCCGAGGGCTGCACCACGTTGCTGAGGCTGGTCTCTAACCTGTGATCCTCCTATCTCAACGTTGTAAGTACTGGCACGACAGGTGTGCACCACTACGCCTGGCTTGAAATGACTGAAGTCAGGCTCTCTGGACTCACGTACGGCCAGTGCTGGGGGACGGTTACCGTTTGGGAATGAAAAGAACACTCATATTTCAACCATCCGTCCACAGGGCTCGTGGGAGCCAAGAGCAAGGCCATCCCGGGAGTCCGGCTCCCGTGGTGCACACGTGTCCAGCCTTCTTCAACTAGCAGATGCTTAGGAGTTGGAACCCAAGTGAGGGAACCCCAGCTCTGGTGTTTCCTAATTGTCTCTTGCAGTGAACTTTGTCTGCTGGCTGGTTTCTCAGCCTCCTTTCTTGGCGGGCACTTGGACCGTCCAGCAGATGCCCACGATCGTGCGTGTCATCCGGCTGGACTCTGGGCTCCCTGAGGCTGGCCTTCTCGCCTCAGTCCATGGAGCAGGCCAGCTGGACGGTCCCCGAGCCTGGTCTCTGTCTTCAGTGACTGTGCTGCATCTTTCGGTGCGGAGTCTGCTCCCGTGGGGCCTCATGGTCCTGAGGAGGAGGGGACTCCACGGCCTGGGGCTCCCAGCGTCCTTGTCACGGTGCTCCGGTCCTGACCCGGCTTTACTCTGCACTCAGGTGCCACTCCACGCCTCCTGGGCCCTGGCTGTCCCGACCCTCGCTTCTCATTTTGGTCACAGTTATGACCCTGTGCTTCCCTTTGGCCTGTGCCTCTGCTGGGCATCCCCTGGATGGTTCTGGATGGTTCTGGAGCATTCTGGTTGCCAGGTTCTCAGCTCTCCCAGGCCCCCTGGCTGCTTCCTGGCTGCTTCTCACCGTCCTGAGTCTCTTCATCTCTACAGTGGGATTTACGTCAAAACCTGCCAATCCGGTCACTGCAGGGACGAAGGAGAATGATGCAGGTGGAGCCCCTAGCACCCAGTGGATGCTCAAGTAATGTCAGTCCTTTCCTCCAGATTAGCGAAGCTGGTTTTCCTAGCCAGACCCTTGCTGTGGCAGCCTTTACTGCCACCAGGTGCCCCCCTCCACCCCTTGGCCACACAGGCGTGTGGTCCTTCTCTCTCGTGAGAAACAGAAGACCTCAAGTGAATTAGCTTCAACAACAGGAACATCTCATCTTGCCCGAGAAGAGGCTGGGAGGGAGTCTGTGTCCAGGGTGACTAGCCCATCTCCCTGTCTGGTCCCCGGGGCCGCCACCATTCCAGGTGTGACACGCAGATGCTTCAATGTCAGCGTTTTCCCAATGTGCTGTTTCTCTGGATTCCGAGCAACTGCCCCTGTTGCTTTACTCACTTTTATGCTGCTTTGCTTCTCTTTCCTTCCGTCAAGAAGCTGTTCCTGCGGCAGTTTTGATTCAAGCTCTGCAGTGCAGTTATCTCTACTCCGGCTCTGTAGGGAGGGGTGAGCTGGTCGTACCACGCATTCCGGTCACTGTCGAAGGTGCCTGGATATGCCGCCTGGCTAGGATGAGGAGTTCAGGAGTCGCTCACTCCACCTCTGGTCACTAGGAATGTAGAAGGTCGTTATATATTCCTTTGTCAGTAGACCCCACACCGGGGGCTGGCTCAATGGCGGCCACCACTCAGCGGCGTGGTGCCGGGGCCACACAGACGGGCTTCTTTGCTCTCCCTGGTTGGCCTTCCGGATTCTGATCAGCTGTATTTCAGTTTTTGTAGCGTTTTCCACCTTTTTGTTGCTTTTTTTCTTCTGTCAAAAAGCTGCCTCTATCGTTGATTTGAATCGAGTTCACAGCGCCTCTTGAGACGTGTCTCACTCCGACGCCATCTTCCCGGAACAGTATTGCCAATGTGCTATTTCTTCCAATATGACCCTTAAAAACCAAGGGACACCTCTCCCCACACCTCACAGGGCCCAGATGCGCCCAAACCAACCCCTAGCATTGCCACTTGTCGTGGGAGCAGCCTGGATCAACCCTTGCTGCACCCTGGTGCGGCAGCTGGGTCCCCCATGAAGTATATGGCCCCCCAAGAGGGGACAGCATCTGAACAAGTGGGAAACAGAGGGTTTGTCAGACAGAAGAGGGTGGAGGTGAAGATTCGGAAGGCCACCGGCAGTGTGGCCTTCGTCCTCTGGGGCTAATGCGGTTCTTTGGATTTGGCTGGCTCTCATTGTGGTACCGTGAGCACGGATGGAGCACTTACATGGAGTTCTTCTCAGTGCTTTGCTGGATAATCACACACTTCCCAGGAGATCCCCCATGACACAGTGCCGCTGCCGTCTCCTCGGTCCCGGGGAAGCTGAGAACAGAGGTAAGCAGTTTGCCATGGGTGCCCCGGCAGTGGGGGGAAGCCGAGGTCCCAGCCCTAAGCCCAGCTCCAGCCTCCTTGCCTCGACCACTAGGCAGTACTGCCTCTCAGGGCCTCTTCAGTAAGCGCCTGGAGGCCGGCTTTGCCTTCAGGAACTGCAGCTCCTCGATGCCCACAGGCGCCTGCGCCATCTCCGAGCCACCTCTGTTCTCCATCGCTGTGCAAGTGAGTGGACTTGTTTGTTCCCACCACGCGGCCGTCCTGGTGTCCAGGACGCATCCACTTCAGATAGCGCCCGGGCGCTTGGCTCTCTTCTTTCTCTCTCATGCTGCCCTCTCACGCTCCTTCCTGCCTCCTCGTCTCTTAAGCACCCTGCGACCCTGCGGGGGGCCAGCTCCCTGGAGAGGGCCGTGGGGTGGCCAAGTCCCAGACCTCAGACTCAGCTCATTCACATTCTCGAGGTAAGGAATCTCCCCAGGGAGAAAGGAACGGAAGCAGAGCTCCAGTGTGTGGTCAGGTTAGCCAGGTTTCAATCTTTTTACTCCGACTTACCATCGGTCGCTCCCCCACAAGGTGAAGGCGGGAGGGGAGGAAGAGGCTGCAGAGGAAGAGAACTCCTCCTGCCCGAAGGTTGCTGAGCGCCATTGTGGGCCGTGGGCGGGGGCCCGTGTGAAGGCATGCTCTAGCTTTCCTAACATCATGACTCTTCACCTCTCTCTGCCACACACAAAAGGCATTCAAGAATGTGTCATTCAGTTAAAGAAGCATAAAAACATCCAAAGCCCAGGCTGTCTGTCTCATATCGCGTTACTATCCAAGTCAGAATAACTTTCAGTACAAAGAGAGGCTCAAAAGGCTCAGGTGCCATGAGGCCGGAACATCTGGTCTACCCAGTCAGCCATAATAGGTGAGTGTGCTGGACACCCAGTGATCCGACCCGAGTCTTCCTGGGATTGCCCTGGTGCCTTGGAGCTGTGGAGATGTAACCTTCGTCATTTCAGAAGCAGTTAGTGAATTATTACAGGCATTCTACCTCTCAATAATGACAGGTACTAAGTTGCTTGCTCGATCTGTGATAGCCTTACGCAGCAGAGACAAAAGTGATGGGTAAGATTGTTGTCCTAGATAGGGGAATTTTCTTTAAAAAAGAAACTTAAAATTACTATTCAAGGTATAAAGACACGGTTTGTTAGAATCACTGCCATTTCTTTTTTATTTTTTATTTTTTTCAGTACTGGAGATTGAACCCCCAGTCCTGTTTTTTATTCTTTATTTTGAAACAGGGTCTCACCAAGTTGCAGAGGGCCTCACTAAGTAGCTGAGGCTGGCCACGAACCCGGATCCTCCTGTCTCAGCCTCCTAAGTACTGGGATTACAGGCGTGCGCCACCACGCCCAGCTAGAATCCCCGCCATTTCTTAAACATACCTTAACATTATAGCAGAACATTTGCTTGGGCAAACGCACTGGAATGCAGCCCCTTTGCCTAGAGAAAGGGCCGTAGCCAACTCACAGCGAGACCATAGAGGTTAATTCCGAATACTCTGCTCCTCCTTGCTCGTGGGCTCTGCTTTGCTCTACTTGGTATTCCTTGCCTACTGCAGCAGGTATTTGGACACATCTCCTCTTTGAGCTGAAGGAAATGTTAGCATATCACAGAGCTGTTGGGACAGATTGGATCTCAGGCATTTCTTCCTCCCTGCAAAAAAGCCTATCAATCATAACTGAATATAGTGATTAATAATGTCACAGCTTTTCTCTGTGCGTCTCCGTGCAGCTAAGTAAAGAGTGGCGCTTACATTTTGATCGAGAGAATCTTACACCATAAAACAATCAGTTGCCGTTACACACACACACACACACACACACACACACACACACACACACATACACACGATATTGAAAATGCTTCTACCCTAGAACATATTTTTGGTGGTTCTATTATTAATTTCCTAAAGCCTTTACGAGGAAACAACAGCAAAGATCCCGTTATATCAGAGTTTACAGTTATTTCAGACTGTTTATCTTTTTTGTTCTTTTTAAAGAACGTATTCCTGCATATGGCAAATGAATAGCACAAACACAAGGCTGTGGGGTAAATGTTTGAAGCAGCCCAGAGTCGGGGAACAGCCCCGAGCTGCCCGGGGCTCCCCAGTCTGAGTGTGTGTGAGCACCAGCCGTCCCAGGGACCCTGAGCATGCGGGTCTCCTTGCAACGCTTTCCTCCTCTGTGAGACTGGGAAGCAGCATGGCAAGGTCCCCCCCGGCCTTGCTGGGGCTCCATGTAAGAACTGAGATAAAATGAACTCACCATGGCCCATAGAGGTTACCCCAAAAGCTCGGGAGGAGTTTGCATCTGGAAGGCAGATGACATGTGAGTTTGCATGAGGAAAGTTAGACAATGGTGTGTGGTGGACAGGTGCAGAGGGGAGGGATCTCTTTGGGGGGGGGGCAGGCTGCCCTGGAGACACTCCCCCCCCCCAGGCCTGCCACGTGCAGGTCCTGTCTGCTGTGTCCTGAAGAGGACGCTGGACCTGGCCCCTTCTCTCCAGCCCCACCGCCACCACAACGGCCAGTGCGGGCCTGTCCTTCATCAGTGACCCCTCCCCTCGTTATTTTGCTACAGTCCGTATCGCCCAGGACAGCAGAGTACTCTGTTCAAAACACAGGGGGCCTGCAGTTGGCTTCTAGGGCAATGATGCTGCCGCTTTCGCTCGTTGCCTTAAGGAAGCGTTGTGTAAATGTCAGAGCTCTGCCCTAGAGCCGTCTTCTACCCACCCTATCTACAACTGCGATCTCTCTTAATGCTTTGCACATTCAGAAATTGGTTTACTTGTTGATGAGTAGGATGTATGTTTCCTGGAAATCGGGTACCTTTGCTGTCCTTCTTGCTGCTGTAACTTTAGTGCCTGGAACTGTTCCTGATACAAACCCAACAAGTATTTATTGGACGAACAAGTCAAGTCTGTAGGACAGTTCCCTTTATGAGAACAGGCAGGCAGGAGTTGACGAGAAGGGAACGTGGATACGGTTTCCTTGCACACCTGAGGATTGCAGTGTGGCCAACAAAAGGCCATGGAGCCGGGGGCCATGGACAGTGGCCGGACACAGTAAGAGGACAGCCCTGTGACTGTCCTGTGGACACTTAAGTTTTCCAAGGTAGGTTGGGACAGACCACTTTTGAAAGGTAGAAAAAAGTACAAGTGTTTGAAGGCCACATTTTCTTTTTCTCTTTGTTTTTTGGGTTGTGAGGATTAAAACCAGGGGTGTTCCACCTCTGAACTGCACCCCTAGCCCTGTTTATTTTTTATTTAAAACAGGGTCCCGCTAAGTTGATAAAGCTGGCCTCAAACCTGTGATCCTCCTGTCTCAGCCTCCCGAGTACTGGGATTAGAGGCATGCACCACTGCACCTGGCTTGAAGGCCACATTTTAGCCCTAAGCACAGGCAGGAAGATGATGTATTGCAGGTCTCTGATAAAAGTGTTATGGCGGGAGAAAAGAGGACCTTAGACGATCGCCGTGAGTACGTCAGTGGGGCAGAAACTGGAGTTGGTGCTCCTGTCCTCAGGCCTTTGAGGTATTCCGTCACCCTCTTACTGTCACCAGCCTGAATTTGCTGAGCACCTGCTGGCATATGGGCACCAGGTAGTTATTGGAGACGCTAGGAAATAGAAAGACATAGATGTCATCGCTGTTCTTCAGAAACTTAAAATCAATGTGGAAACCGAAGAATAAGCAGCACATTATGATGGTTTAATTTTTTTTGTGTGTGGTACTGGGGAGTTGAACCCAGGGCCATTCTACCTCCAAGCTACACCCCCACCCCCCAGTCCTATTTTTTATTCTTTATTTTGAAACAGGGTCTCACTAAGTTGCGAAGGGCTTTACTAAGTAGCTGAGACTGGCCTCGAACCTGCATCCTCTGGTCTCAGCCTCCCAAGTACTGGGATTACAAGCGTACACCAAAATGCCCAGCTGGTTTAAATTTTTTTCTTTTTCTTTTTGGTTTAAATTTTTTATTGGTCAGTATATCACCTTAATTAATATAAGTTGCTCTGGCCCAAGTCAACTGAGCGATGCAGGTAATAAATCCCTGTATTTGCAAGAGGAAGACTCCAGAACTGGCCACTAGGGGGCGCCATGGAAGACAGCAGGTTCCGGCCTGGCCTTGGAGGAGGGGTGAGGCTCCAGATGGCTCCGGCTTCCTAGGGACTCCTGTGGGGCTGGAATTAATGGCTGACGGGAGAAGGAAGGCAGGGAGGCACAGGTGGGTGTTGGAGACATCGGCTGGCTCAGTTTTCCAGGAGGAAGGACGTTTAAGGGGGTGAAGGAGAGGATGTAGGCGTTCTGGCTTGGTGTGCCCAGTGTGAACTTGGGGTCTGCCTCCTCAGACCTGTGCCATATCTGGCCTTATTTATTTATTTATTTATTTATTTATTTATTTATTTATTTGCAGTACTGGGGATTGAACCCAGGGGCATTCTCCCTCTGAGCTATACCCCCAGCCCTATTTTTTATTCTTTATTTTGAAACAGGGTCTTACTAAGTTGCAGAAGGCCTCACCAAGTAGCTGAGGCTGGCCGAGAACCTGCAATCCTTCTGTCTCAGTCTCCCAGTACTGGGATTACAAGTGTGCACCACCATACCCAGCTGTATCTGGCCTTCTTGATCCTGTCTCAGTTCCCAGGCCAGAAACTGAGCCCGGCTTTGAGTCTCCTTTTCTTCCCCCTCCACATCCAGTGAGTCCCCGGGTCAGTCCCCGACTGGATCCCTAGACTTCACTCCACCTTCTCCATTGCTCTTCGAGGCCTCCCAGGGCTCCTGGTGGATGTTGGCACCGGAAAGGCTCAGGGGAGGCCACCAGGGAGACACAGGATGCTGTGGAAGCCCGACTTTTTTTTTTCTTTTACAATCTTTTAAAATTCATTTATTTTTAATATACTTTTATTGTTGCATTGTAATCTCACATCGCAGTGTAGTGCAGAGTGATAGGGACGTCCCTGTGTTTGTTTAGTGCTGACCCGCGCCAGGAGGGACTGGCCTTGGGAGGCAGGCTGCTTTGGGACACGCTGTCCACATGAATTGCCAACATTCACACCGCTGTGACCCGCAAGCCTGATCACACACGCCTTAGTGGAAGGAAGGGTTATCTGCTCGCAGCTTTTGGAGTTTTCAGAGGTTCAGTCCCTGTGAGGCTGGGTGTGCAGTGCGCAGGGCGGGCGGTGGGGCGTGGAGAGAGGGAGAGCGAGACTCTGCTCTCGTGTCACGGAGGCCAGAGGCAGAGAGGGCAGGAGGACAGACCTCATACAGCCCCCAAGCCACACCCCCGGGGCTCTTGCTTAGCAACCAAGCCCCGCTTCCAACATCGCTACCTTGCTTCCGTGAGGGCCAGCGGGACATTCTGAGTCAAACCGTTGCGCTACCTTAGATGTGACTTTGGTCCAGTTCTCGGATGAGGAAGTCTGTGACTGGCTTGGTCTTGGCAGAGTGCTCGGGCCCAGCCTGCAGGCTTCCCACTTCACGGAGAAGTCCTCTTGCTTACCTCAAAGCCTCTTCCATGATGTCGAGACGAAGAGCAAGCAGGGTGCTGGGGGGGGGCAGCCCCTGACTTTCATGGCTTGTCCTTCCTGGCGAGAAGCTCTGTCCCCAGAGTGAGCTGGGGGGATCGGTACTCCCTACCAGTGCCTGGGGAGAGCTGTGCACGTGCGCTGGGTAAGGAAGAAGAGAGGAGGGGGTGTTTCCTGTGGATCCAGCACCCTGTTTGACGCCCTTGGTGTATAGGTTCTTTTCATGGCTGTGACGTAAGTTTAGTGGGTAACTAGAGTTTCTTGTTAGTAGTCTTTTAAGCTATACATTGCAGGGGGAGTACTAGGGATTGAACCTAGGAACATTTGCCTTTGAGCTATACCCTAGTCCTATTTTATCTTGAAACAGGGTCTCACTAAATTGCTGAGGGTCTCACTAAATTGCTGAGGCTGGCCTCGAACCTGCAATCCTATTTCAGCTTCCCAGACACCAGGATTACAGGTGTGTCACTGTGCCTGGCTATAGGTAAGCATCTTTAAAAATGAAAATCAAATGTAGGGAAAGGTTTCTGTGGCCAGTGGGGGGGGGGGGGAGAGAGAGAGAGAGAGAGAGAGAGAGAGAGAGAGAGAGAGAGAAAGTGTGTGTGTGTGTGTGTGCACGCAAGTTTCCCTCTTCACCTTGTCTGCAAGGAGGCCCCCCCAAACCAGATTTTTGCTCCATCATAGCAACTATGACTTTCAGGTTTAGTGATTTTTAATACGATGATTTGTGTCTGCCCTTGTCTCCATTTTCAGGGTCTCATTTGGATGTCTTTTTATGCAAGCTCGTTCAGTTTTCAGTAAAGGCAGGGCCTGCATATGTTCAGTAAACAAAGGCGTTGTCCTTGGCCGGTTGGGGTGAGCTCCAGAGCCGCACCGGGAGCCCCCCGAGTCCTGGGAGGCAGACCCTTTGTTAGAGGTGAGCGGTGTCCGCCCCGCTCTGCCTGCATGTCCCCGAATTGAAAGTTTGTGTTTATGAGGTTCTGAATGTAGTCTAATTTTTTCCTATCTGGTTTGGTTCATCTCTACCAGCTGGTAAATAGGAAATGTTCACGGTAGGAAGCCAATACTCTGCAGAGTGTAAACAGATGGAATCGATATAAAGTGACAAGTAGACTGGGCTATTGAGGATACAGCGCCAAAACTCAGAACACGACAGTCGAGCGGCTTATTGCGTTCCAGTTCATTTAGTCCTGAATAGTGCTCCATATCTGCACAGCTGTGTTGTTCTTCTCTCCCCCCCTTTCTTTCTTCTGGGTTGATAATGACAATTTCAAAGAAAAACTTTAATTAAAGATTTTATACAAAATAGCCAAAAGTAGAATAATAAGGAA
The DNA here is from genome assembly GCA_004027655.1 of Graphiurus murinus. NCBI lineage: Eukaryota > Metazoa > Chordata > Mammalia > Rodentia > Gliridae > Graphiurus > Graphiurus murinus. Next base: position 43,329 of record PVLC010011974.1, read on the forward strand.
AATGAGCATTGATGTGTTTATTGTTAAGAGAAATCCTTTCTTCGCGGTTGCATGTAAAATTGTGTACTTCTGAAATTTAAAATGAATGTGGCGGCGGTGAAGGAGAGGTGTCAGACTGACAGCTGCGGGCACTGAACTCTCCCCATCCTGCCGCAGAGCCGAGACCAGGGCCTGGAGGGGGGCCCTCCCCAGGGGCTCAGTCTGCAGGGGGCGGGCGGCATGCGGTTCCAACCCCCTTCTGTTAGAAACCAGCCAGGAAAAAGTGGCTTCAGGGGAGGAACTGAACAGAAAACAGCCAGACGGAGCCAAGAATAAAATGGCCCACGGTTGAAGTGAGTTTGCGGTTGTGCCGGGCTTGCCGCAGCTTCCCTGCCTCCGGGCAGGGCCTCCTCGGAGGAGCAGATCCCCAGAGGACTTTGCAGGTCGGGTGAGGATGCTGGACTCCAGAGAGGAAGCATTAGGCCTTTTCTCTCCTCCTTTAAAGTCTGGGTGGCTGTATTTATTTGGGTTCACAGCTTTCCTTCCTGTGGCTCACCGTGCTATAAAAAGAATTTTAAACAAAGAACCATTGAGTATTAATAACACGCACGGTAGGCAGTTTATTGAACCATCTGAGCCCGGTGGGGGACGAGGAGGAAGCAGCGTGTTCTTCCTCCTCTGGCTGTTCCCAAACAGGCATGCTCCGATCTCCCCTCTTTGTCCCTAAGGACGTCTTGGGCAGGCCCCAGGGCTTTCTGGTCGCGTGCAGGTGTAAACCAGTCCAGCGTAGGCTGGTGCCACTTCAAACTCTGCGCTCCCAGGCTCCAGGACCGGAGATGGGAGGCACGGCTCTGCCTCCTTTCCTCCTCTCCTTACCCTGCATCCCCTCCCTCCCCATCATGGGGTGTGACGAGGTGGGGGAGAGTGTCTCTCCTGCCCTTCACCAGTGGCCTGTTGACAGCGCATGAAGGCTGCTGTCTCTCGAACATGTGCAGCATTGTTAAAACCGTGCCCGGGGCCTCCGAACGATGCGCTTTCCTGATGAGAGGGGCGGCTCTGACTTGAGCCTCTCTGGGCCTCTTCTTCTCCCACATGTGCTGACTCACCTCTCATCCTCTTGCTGCTACATCCTTACCCGATAAGCAGCCCCTCGGAAGCGGGGAATCTCAAGACTCCCACCTTTCTTGGGGTCTTCTTAGCATGGGGAATTCACGCCTTCTTGCCCATGCCCACGACAGGCGCTCAGACGGCCTTGATTGGCCCCTCCCATTCTGTTGTCTGTTCGGTCTCAGTTCCTCTGCCAGGAAGGTTCAGAGCAGATCAGCGAGTCCACTGGGAAATGAGATGCCTCCCTGCTTTGTTGACGCCGCCTGCCCTGCCCGTACGAAGATCTTCTTGTTTTACTGCGGCTTCTTCCCTATGAATGCTGCAGCCATGCCACTGATTTTCCATGCACCCATCCATTGTCCATCCACATTAGTACCCATCCACCTATCCCCATCTGTTCATTGAAACATTAATCCTTCATCCGTCCATCCATCCATCCATCCATCCATCCGTCCGTCCATCCGTCTGTCGGTCCATCTGTCCATCCATATTATCTACCCATCCACCTGTCCCCCATCCGTTCATTGAAACATTAATCCTTCATCCATCCATCCATCCATCCGTCCATCCGTCCATCCATCCACTTATCATCTATTCATCTATAAATCTACCTATTTATTAATCCATTATTCATCAATTTATTCACCCACCTACATATCTCAGGTGGGTGAGATACTCATTCATCTATCCACTTATCTAGACATCCATCCAAAATCCATCCATCCATTGGTCCGTCCATCCATCCATCCATCCATCCATCCATCTGTCCATCCATCCACTATCCATTGCATCATCTACCCATCCACCTATTCCCCATCCGTTCATTGAAACATTAATCCATCCATCCATCCGTCCATCCAGCCACCCATCCATTATCCATCCTCATCATCTACCCATCCGCCTATCCCCATCCGTTCATTGAAACATTAATCCGCCCATCCATCCGTCCATCCAGCCACCCATCCATTATCCATCCTCATCATCTACCCATCCACCTATCCCCCATCCATTCATTGAAACATTAATCCATCTATCCATCCATCCACTTATCATCTATTCATCTATCAATCTACCTGTCCATTAATTGATTATTCATCAATTTATTCCCCCACCCACATATCTAGCCATCCATCTACTCACTCATTCATCTGTCCATTTACCTAGACATCCATCCAAAATCCATCCATCCATCCATCCATCCATCCAAAATCCATCCATCCATCCATCATTCCATCATTCCATCCATCCATCCATCCATCCATCCATCCATCCATCCATCCATC
>PVLC010011975.1:0-45692 GCA_004027655.1 Graphiurus murinus
AAATTGTATTACAATTCCATGTAAGGAGAGAAGAAAATATCTTCACAAGTGGACTACCCAGTACTCATAAATATGCCTGGTAGGGCTGTGGATATAGTGCAGTAGCAGAATCGTTGCCTAGTATGCACAAAGCTCTGGGTTCCATCCCCGGCACTGGAAAAGAAAAAAGAAAAAAAAAAGAATTTTGCCCTGAATCCCAGCATATTCCAGCATATTTCTGGCAGAAGGGAGTGCCATAGCTGAAGCCAAGATACCATCAGGCACCTGTCTGCAAAAACCAGAAACACAATAGTCTTTCATTTGACAGGTTTGATGCCTTTTTACATATTAAGCAAGCTTTACTTTGCATTATAAATGGTGGAGGAGTAGAAACAATTTCTATGTGAGTCATGGAAATCTTTATCTACACAAGACACAGTCCCATAAAATTAAAGTTCTGCTCAAATAACTTCTCTTTTTAGTGATGATTCACGAGAGAAAGGAGTTCTACTTTTGAATTAAGTAGCCTTGTCCATTCAGTGACTACTTTGGCTGAGAAAGTTCATTCTTTTAATATTTTCCATTATTATTTGTCTTTTGGAGATAAACAGAGAAAAAGAGAGGAAGAGAGGGAGGGAGAGACTAATGGAGAAAGAGAAGACAACATTTTGCAAGCACCGACTATGCTTTAGTGTGCCAAGTACTATGAATAAATGTTTTCATCAAATCTTTCCAGTAGTCCTGCAAAATAGCATTATTATAATAGCCACTGAGCAAAAAGTAAATGTTAAGTTTCTAGTGCCAGTTGAAGAGTTCGATATAAACTGATACCTGTTTGGTTTCTGAAAAAAAAACAAACTCCTTTAATGCACATGAGTACATTACCCACTTTCTAAATTAGATGTCTCCCTGTGGCTTATGATTTTCTGCATTTTCCAATAACCCTATGAGGTCGGAAATTAGGCCACCCACATTGCTACTGTTGTACTGAAAACTATAGAGCAGAAAACACAAGGACGTGTTAGGTGGCCGTCCTAAAAATCACATAAACAGTGGTGAGATGACTGGAAATTGAATTTAGGCCTCCTGACTTGCTGTTCCCCATGTCTCTGAGCACTTGAACATTTTCATAAATTAAGTACAAAGAACCTGGGCTAATGGAACCAGGGAGATAAATTCTAAAATTATTCCCTTTTGTATTTGAATCTCAGTGTGTTTTAAATAGAGTTGTTTGTTTGTTTAATTGGTTTTTATTTCTGTTAATACCCTCTATACTGCCTTTTCAATTAGAAAAGGATGATAATTATATATGAATCTGGTACCCTGCTAACTGACTTTTGGCCAATTTTCATTGTTGTAAACAGACCCATGTGATCTATTTTAATTCGAATGGTATGTTGAAGTGATTTTTATAGAGGATCTCACAGAAAATGTAGATGGGATACAAGAGCAATTGTTGGCTGTTTGTTTTTTGCAGTCACTGTATGGAGCTTCTGTGTCTGACAAGCCTCAACTGCCCCTCTTTTATACGCCTATTGATCTGGTGGACATCAGTGTGGAAATGGCTGGATTGAAGTTTCTAAACCCTTTTGGTCTTGCTAGTGCAACCCCAGCTACCAGCACATCAATGATTCGAAGAGCTTTTGAAGCAGGATGGGGTTTTGCCCTCACAAAAACTTTCTCTCTTGATAAGGTAAGAAAGTATTCTTGAAGTCATGTCTCAATGTGTGGCAGGTGTTTTAATTGAGGCATAAGTAATATATAATGAGAAGACTTTTTGACCAAGATATAATAATTATTAAACTATTTTACAAGACCTACCTTTGCACATCAGACTTTAATTTTCCTTTCATTCTATCTTTCCCATAGGAGGAAGGGCATGGCATGTACTGCTCATTTTATATTGTCAAGGAAGCATCACAAATATAAATAGTATAACAGTGACATTTCACTTAACCACAAACTCCTGATTTTTTTATTTTTTATTTTTATTTTTTTTGCGGTACTGGGGATTGAACTCAGGGGCATTCTACCTCCGAGCTATACCCCCAGCCCTATTTTTTATTCTTTATTTTGAAACTGAGTCTCACTAAGTTGGGGAGTGCCTCACTAGGTAGCTGAGGCTGGCCGCGAACCCGGATCCTCCAGTCTCAGCCTCCCGAATGCTGGGATTACAAGCGTGCGCCACCACGCCCGGCGAACTCCAGATTTTTTTAAAGGACACATAAAAATTATGCATATGAATAGATTACCCAATGATGGTTTGATACCTGAATACACCATGCAATGTTTAAATCAGGTTAAATGCATCTGTCTCCTCAAACATTTATCATATCTTTATGATAAAATCATTCAACTTCCTTTCCTCTACCTTTTTGAAATACATAGTATTACTGTTACCTGTGGTCACTTTACAGTATAATTACACCACAGAACATCTTACTCCTGTCTAATTGTAACCTAGTATGCATTAATTAACCTCTCCCATTTCTTTTTTCCTCTTATTCTCTCCAGTCTCTGGTAATCGCTAATCTAAATTTCTCTATGAGATCAACATTACTTTTGGTACTGGAGATTGAACTCAGGGGCATTCTACCTCTGAGCTATACCCCCAGCCCTGTTTTTTATTCTTTATTTTGAAACAGGGTCTAAGTTGCGGAGTGCCTTACTAAGTAGAGATCAATGTTTTTATTTTCCACACAAGAGCTTGTGCTTCTTGTTTTTCTGTGCCTGGCTTATTTTACTTAGTGATTTCTAGGACCATTCATATTGCTGTATGAATGAAATGGCAGGAATCCATTATTTTATATGCCTAAATAGTATTCCATTATACTATGTAATACCTTTTCTTTACCCATTCTTGAGTTAATGGGCACTGTTTTAATTTTTTTGTCTATTGTGATCATGCTACAATGAACATGGGAATACAGATGCTGTTTGACATATTGATTTCATGTCCTTTGAATGTATGCCCAGTATAAGAATTTCAGGATTATATGCTAGTTCTATTTGTAAAATTTTTGTTTTGACATAATTAATTATTTTTTAATGTTTGGATATGTGTAAATGAGGACATGTGCCTCAACTCACTGTATTTTTTTAATTTGGGTAGTAATATTTTTAATGTATGTTTAGCTGCAGAAGCTTTTCCCAAGAAACATATTCCCTGGGTTTCATATGGCATTGTGATTGTATTCAGACCAGAAGTGAACGTAGTAGAAAACAGACTACCTATTAAAGATGAGGTTGATTCTTTAAAGTACACAAAGCATATAAGTACTTGTTTTAAAAGTATGATGATTTATTTAGTGGAAGTTGACATCCTTATATGGTTTTGAGTTTAAAAAGAGCAGAAAAATTTAATAATTCTTAAAACCAATTATTGATAAAATATTAGACCCTAAGTCTCTCAATGTATTTAGTGTTAACTGGTAGTTAGTAATAATTAATGTCTAAGAATGTGTGAATCTAGCAAATAAGAAAAGAGTATCATTATTTAAATCAGCCTTATCCTTAGGCAAAGAAAATAATAGAGAACAAACATGCCCCATTAAACACATTCTCTCCCTCTTTCTTTTCTTACTAGGATCAATAGCTGACATTATTATGGCTAAAACATTACAGCTGTCTTACTCTGACAGATTTACAAGATGCTATGTATAAGTGTGGTCAAGAAAATCTAGAGAACCCACAAAAGTTAGCAAAATCAATGCAGAAAAAAAGCTTCATAAATATTTTTATATTTAAATACCAAAATGGAGATTTTTCTTTTTTTTTTAATAGACTGAACATTTAGAAAGCCTTCCATTAAGCAAAGTTTAAAAATGAATAGAATAGACTAGAATCAGCTCTGTAATACCATGAATCAATTGTTTACAATATCCTAGAATATTAATAGTATATTTGTCTTTGTTTCAATTCATCCTTTAAGAGTTGATGCAAAGCTGTAATCAAATGTTTAATCTGTTGAGGAAAACAGACTCGGATAGCATTTAATAATTATACTAGCTATGCTATTTTAAAATACATAAATATAATTATATTAGCTATGCAATTTTAAAATACATAAATATGTGGTTAATCAGTTATAAATGAAGAACTATGACAAAAAAGGTATTTTCTTTGAATTTTTAAAAATTTTTGCCTATAAAAATTGAATTCTGATTAACCAAAAACATCAGTCTTTCCTCTGTTGGTGACAAGCATTGATTTAGGATGCTGTGTCTTTTGGTAACCTAGAAATAGTTGCCTTTATTAGGATCATCAGCAAAGTGAACATGGGTGCTAACTCCTTCTAAACCTCAAATTTTAATTGATTCTACCATTTCACAAATCTGTGATGCCAGTTCAAAAGAGAGGTTTATGAACAAATGCAAATTAAATTTGGCACATGAAACATAATTATGGGGGGCTATTCAGAAGTCCTACTTTATTTACTTTGGTAATGAGTACCAAAATAATGTGCAAATACCATTTTAAACATATTTTATAGATTATAAGTGATAAAAATAATGATGCCACCTTGCATTTATATATTATCATTTTCCAAAAATATCACTTCCTATATATAAGTTTGCAGAATAGCCTATTTGCCTCATAGAGAACTATACTTTAGTTTCTTATGTAGTCCCTAATTAGTGAATAAATCCATTGTGAATATGTAATTATGTCCTAAGAAATTCTCTACTTTATTATTGGTAAAATGTTGTAGTATACAACATCTGATGTATGTTTCTTCCACAGACTTTTACCAAAGATATCTGTTAAACTATTATATGTACTATATATTTATTGGACATTATAGCATAACCAATTGAGATTAGCTTTCCTATAGTTTATTAGGCCAATTCAAGAATCTGCTTAAAAACATTATAATTCAGAATCTTGACATTTGAAATTTGGATACTGTTAATATGACAAAGGTTATTCTATGGAGTTTTGTTATCATGTAAAATATTAATATTTCACAATATAGTTTTGATGAAGTACAATTTGCCGAGCCTGCATATGATAAAGAAATTAAATGCTTGCCAAGGGAGTTCAGTAAAAATTAGAGCCCTGCCTGAACATCTGCTGGAAATTTTATTATCCTGTCCTACTGACAGTGTGGCTCCCTTGTTTTTCTAGATTGACAGCTGAATATTACACTGATTTTTGCAGCAAATACATTTAGGTGAACTTTGTTTCCCTTTTTTATTTGGGAGGGGAGGTTTGGAACATGCTTTTGATTTTCATCCTATATTTCTTTTTATACTCTTGACATTTGTAGATGCCAGATTGAGGTCTAATATGCTGTAGCAACGATAGACCATTGACTTACAGTGAAATGCCAGTTGATATCTCAGTAAACAGAAATATTATTATTCTTTACTGTGCAGTCTGTATAAAAGCTATGTGCTTTCTTTAGGGAGGCAAATGATCAGAATTTTAATGTCAAATATAAAAGGATCTGTGTTTGCTTTTGTGTTAAATAACATCAAAGATGAGTTTTTATTAACTATATTCTTCCTTCCCAAATCAGCATTTCTAAGAAAATCCCCAAATAACTAGATTGTTTTTGATATTTATTTATGTTTTACAAGGATGATAAAATGATATTTAAGACATAATTATAATGTTATACTGCATGTTTTTCTACATATATATATATATATAGTGTTCAAGTTTAAATAAAAAATGTTGAGGCAGAAATCAACCTGATTAGAGCTAAATTATGATAATATAGAGAAGTAATTTGGTTAACTGGGAATATTATAAATGGTTTGGACTTCACATAAAACCCCTGACCTATGTTCACATTATATCTACAGGAAATAGGTAAAAAAAAAAAAAAAGTTTTCATTAATCATCTCCATAAGTATTGTCCTCTCAGAGAATTACATATTCTATATTGCAAAAGTATGTATACAATAAACTTGTGATTGATTTTTAGTAAGAAAAAATATTGAATATCTGTGCTTTGTTTTAATAAGTATCAGATGACGGGCAAATGCATATGAGTCTCTCTCAATATAAAGTACTAAAAACTAAATGCTGAAAATATTTAAAGCTCTTCATTATTTCTTTGGAGTCAAATTATTGATTATAGCTTTTTCTATAAAATATAACCTTATACCACATGCACCATGTTTAGCTTATAGGAATGGTTTGATAAATGTTTCATAAATATTTATTGGAGAAATAAATTGATAAATGAATAAATAGATTTTTGGCACAGGACCATTGAGTTTTTTTTTTATCCAGCTGTATGAATAGATAGTTAGCACATATGACAATTGACTATTCTGAGTATTGACCTAAATCAAAGAAGAACAGGCCAATTTAAAATTTTTCATATCCTGTTTTTTCTATAGGGTATCTATACTTGTCAAAAAGTGAAAACATCAGTTGAATTTTGAATGCATGGATTTTATTTTAAAACAGATTGTTGACTAAGCATTTAAAGTACTGAGTATTATTGAGAAAATAAAATAAGAATAACATAGTATTGGGAATACACATAAAAATTATCTGATCCAACTATATAAGCTCATGTGTCAGTCCTAAAGAAGAAACAAAACTAATTATTGGGTAATTTTGGTGATAAGGAATATGCTAGTCTATAAGACAGTGAAGCCTGTTCTGCTATTGAAAGGTCTATTTTAGAAATACATTCGAGCCAGGCATAGTGGTGCAAATGTGTAATCCTAGTACTTGGGAGATGAAGACAAAGGATTGCGGGTTCAAGGCCAGCACCAGAAATTTAGCAAGGTTCTATTTCAAAACAAATTATAAAAAGGGCTGGGGATGTACCCTCAGAGTGTAAAATGCCCTTGAGTTCAACCTCCAATACAAGAAAGAAAGAAAGAAATGCATTCCTCTTATTGACCCCAAATCAGCCTTCTTGTAAGTTCCCTCCATGTTTTGTGTATAGTTCTTCCCTCAGAGATACATGGAATAAATTAATATTGCTTATTAATACAAATGAATCATTGGTTTAAAAAACACTAACTTCCAGCTTCCAAGAAAATAAATATCTTAGATCAAGGCTAGCGCATTAGCATGTATCAAGAAACAGTATAATATATGGAAAAGAACTTTGGCCTGGTAGACTCCAGTCTCCATCCAAAGCTGTTTCTAGATAACTATCTTGGACAGGTTTAATCTTGTAGGTTGCTGCTGTTGTTATCATTCACATAATATTCACTATCATTCTTGAGTGTTTAAAATGGACAGACTATATATGCCTTTCATAAGTTATCTAACTTAATCTTCACAATATCTCTATAAGCTAGGCAGTATTCTTTTTTTCTTTTTTCAGGTGAATAGTCTAAGAAAGTCAAATACATTGGCCAGGACTTAACAATTATCTATCTGCTCACAATCATGCATGTTTGGCAATGTGAATTGAGCTCATATGGACAGCTGTCCAGCTTCCCATGGGATCTCTGGGGCTCATCCCTGCCCCACGGTCTGTTGGTAGATATGTGGGTACTGAAAGATGTTGTGGCTAAGGAGTCAGGAGCCTCCTGGGGGATGGTTCTAATTGTTGACATGGCTGCCCCTTCCCCTTCACAATGCCCCTTGCTGTGGTGTCTCACCATCCAGGAGGCTGGTTAGGTCTTGTTTATAAGGAAGACAAAGAACAGAAGTTGAAAGTCCCTTGAGACAAAGACCCCAAAATACACAGTTACTTCCACCAGGTTTTTTTTTTTTTTTAATCGAAGCAAGTCAAAAAATCAGGTTATATTCAAGAAGTAGGTAAAGGTAAATACCATTCAGTTTATACTCAAGAAGTAGGTAAATATCACCCACTTACTGATGAGAAGAACCACAAAATTCTATCACAAAGAGGTGTGAATTCTGGTTGCAGCCACCTTTGCAAACAGTCTTAACTTGCCCTCTGGTAGCAGTAATTTGCACTCCTCCCATGTGCAAAAATGTATTCACCCCTTTCTAAGAGACCTAAACTACTGTCTAATTATAACTCTGTGCTCAACATCATGGCATGAAGCCTAAGCCTCTTGTCATCTACATTGGGTCCAAATGCATATGAAGTCACTTGTACTCAGCTTCTCTTTATCCAGGATTCTGTGAACTAGAAAAACAAATTATCTAGTCCCATACACCCAATACAAAATCATATTGTCTAAAGAACTACACAAGATACTCTTATTTGGAAAATGGGGAAATCAGAGACACGTAGAAATCAGTTTTCCATAGCAAGTCTGAAAATCAGTTTGGCACATGTTTTCAGGGCCCCTAACTCCAAAAATTGGGGAGGTTTCTTTTTTAGGTTCTATTTCTGCTCCCTGATACTGGTTCCTTAATTCATACTTTCTATCTCCTATTGGCTCTGCCCTCTGGGCTATTGTTTCTGAGGTTTGGGTTTTTGTTTTGTTTTTCAGCTTTTTCTCCAGTATATAGTCACCGATGGCCCATATGGGCAACTGAGTACCATTCCTGGCAGCTCCCACACAGAGAAAGTTTAAGGCCCCTAGTCCTCTCTTTATTTGGAATTGTTCCTTTTACTCCTAACCCATGGTGGTATCATAAACTCTCTTAAATTTTTTTAAAAAACCCTTTTAAGGGCTGACTACATGCCACATCCATAATTCTTTTTGAAACAGACTTCTTTCAAGCTTGGATATGTCTCGCTACTGTGGCACAATGTCCTTCAGGATCTTAGAACACTATTGTCTACCTGTGAGATTCTCCTGGGACCTGCCTTAAATCTTCCTAGAGTCCTAACACCCTGTCCTACTGTCACACTCTTGATGTGATTTTTCCTTTGAGAATCTTTTTCCATCTAAGAGAAACTAATTATGTAGAATACTTTTACTTTCTAGCTCAGCAGGTACTGGCCCTTTTGATTTGCTCTAAGTTTTACTTAGCAAATTAAGCATATCCTTCTAGAGCTCTTCCCTCTTGTACAGTACCTTATTATACTTGCTCAGAAACACTCCACTAACACTTTTCTCATTCATTCTAGAGTCATGCCTGAGTCAGAGACACAAACATTATCATGTACATTTTTTTTGTTTTCTTAGTTATCACCAGAAATATTCTTGCCAATTATTCTGTCACCACATAATACAAGCTGCTCTTTTCCTAGCCCCCAGTAAAATTTTTCATGCCACATTTTAAGCCTTTACCAGCAGAGGATTTTTCTAGCATTTGCATACAGCCTATTCTTGGTTTCTCAAGCTTCTGCCTGCCTCACCATCTCAAATTCATTACTACATATTTTTAAAATTTATTTTGCTGGCAAACATGAAGATTTCTGTATCATTTATCTATGGCTGGATAGCAAACCACCCCATGATTTAATGGTTCAAAGCAGCAATGAGTTATCTGCTCTTGTTTCTATAGTTTGGCAATGTAGGCAGGGCTGTGCTGGATGGCTTGTTTTTGCTCCCCTGGTGTTAGTTGCTCCCACTCACACATTTGCAGTCAGTTTACAGACTACTTGGCTGGTTCTTGATGGCTTCATTCACGTGCCCAGGTCCTCAGCTGGCAAAAGGAAGCCTTTATCTCCAGATGGTCTCGTCTTCAAAGAGACCGCACTGGGGTTGTCCACGAGGTAGCAGTACTGGTTCCAAAAAGACAAGGGAAGAAATTGCAAGTCATTTTGAGGCTGGAGATGAGAAGTTGCACAATATCATTTTCATTGTATTCTATTGATAGGACAAGGCACAAGGTCATCTCAGAATGGAAAAGCATGAAAATGACTCCTTCTCATTTAAAGGTTTAAATACACCACATCAGGATTTGAACCAAGGTCTCTTTTTGATACAAGTCCCAGCTCTTTCCATTAAAATACGATGTCTTCTGTTTTATCCTTTCTGAACCTTGTTCCTTTGTCTAAAATGGAGACTGTTCCCCTCAGTGTTCTGCAGAGGCCTGGAGTTAGCTGGAGCAAGGGCACTGAGGGTTTTCTTCATACTGTCAGTGTGGCACCTGTCTATGCTTTGTATTTCTCTTGGGAACTGAGAAATAGGAATTTCAGTGATCGAGGGGCATTTTTATTTAAAACCTTCTGAGAATCCACTGCCATTAGATGCCAATTTTCTCTTGCCACACTGGCTCTTTTTCTAGTCTTTGAACATGGCAGCCACCTCCCACCCCAACTTAGTGTTGGTTTGTTTGGAGTTTGCTCTACCTAGCATGCTCTGCCTCAGATCTTTATGTAAAACTGGCTCTTGCTTCTCATTCCCTTCTCAGACCAAGAATTATCTTTTTAGACAAGTCTTTGCTGACTATTCAGAACCCGGTCTTCTCTACCATATTAAGCAGGTGTATTTTTTTTCCTCACTCTTCCTATCACTGTATTAAACTGCCGTGTTCTTGATCAATTACTTCACTACATCTTTGTATTCTGTTTTAGCCTCTTGAAATAGGCTCCATAAGAAGAGGGATATTGTCTTTGTTGCTTGCTACGGTATGACCAGTGCCAAGAACAAAGTCTGGCAAGTGGGAAGGACTCAATACATATTTGTCAGAGGGAAGAATAATTACAGAATTCTAATTTGAACCACAATTCCATGTGACAGCTCTTCAGTTACTTGAAGACAGTTCTCATGCCCCATCCAGAAGCCATTTTTTTTCTTTCTAAATAGTCCTCCCATAATAGGGTTTGCACACTTTTCACCATGTAGGTTGTCTGTTCTCCCATGTGGATTTCAAGAAACTTGCTTCGAACCACATTATCTTAATTGAGAGGAAGTTGTGCCTGTATTTACACAAAATGCACAAATTGCTAGCACCAACCAAGCCAACAAGAATTGAGGAATAATATTTTCAGAGCTTTAAATGCTAAAAACAATATTTAAAACCCAAATTTTCATATATTTTATTTATTTAAATCAATTTAAAATATATTACAAACTTATAAATAGTAAATTATAAATAGAACATTTAAAGCAAATTTACTATTTTACAGCCTGGCCAGTTTACTTTGTATTTTGATACAAAATATCACATTTACTTCTGCAACTTATTTTGGAAGGCTTTATTAGAAATAAAGATTCAGATTTTTAAAAATTTTGATTTTCTAAATCAAATTGATTTATTATTATTAAAAATGTTATGACCTCATCAAGAAAGCCTAAACAATATATGAATAACTGTTCAAACTGTTGTTTTCACTGCTATCATTCTAGCTTCAAATTTTGCATATAATTAATTTCTATTTCTTGTGTAATGTTCTCCTGATATATATTTGTACATTATCTAAGTAGTTATGATTATTGTAAACTCATCTGGGAGGCCTTTACCATGCTTAAAAAAATGATTTCTCTGTACTAATAGCTTGCCACTTGGCTGGATTCATTATAATTTATTTTAATTTTTATTAAAATTTATAAAATTGACTTATCCTCAAGTTATAAGGAAGGGGTTATTAAAAGGCTACAATCCATCTGTACTAGTCCTATGGGAGACTTCACCTAAGTATTCACAACATTTAACAGGCTCTTCTGTAAAGTAACCCTCATCCCTTCAACAACAAAAGAATTGTGTGTGTCTGACTGTGCATGCACTTACACACTCACCTCTGTACACATTCAATACTGAAATTTTGCAAATGAGAATCTAAAAAATACACAATTGTTTTTCCCCAGTATTCTAAATTAATCTTTGTTGCCCATCATGCTAGACTTAGTTTGTTAAATAGAAAATATAAACTAAGATGTTTGGAAACACAAGTTAATGAATGTATTGCTAATACTAAGTAATTTTTTTAAAAAATTAGCCATAATATTTTAACCATGTATATTGTTAAAGTTATTAAAATTGCTTCAAATGATTTTTTACATTCTATTTCAAATTTAGGCCAGTTGACTATGAAGCAGAGTAATCAATTTTCCAATATAATTACATCTTCCCCTCTTTTCCGTTTCAGACTGTGAATTCACACTTGTTAATTAGTTAATCATTTTGGTAGAGTGGACAAGGTGAGATTCAAATAGACTTTTTAATAATATAAATTGACATGTACAATTTTTATATAGGTTAGCTGATGGATGAAACTACCTTGTAATGGAAAATGCCACACCCTCCTTCCTTCCCTCCCTCCTCCCTCCCTTCCTTCCTTCCTTCCCTCCCTTCCTCCCTCTCTCTCCCTCCCTCATCCCTAGGGATTGAACCCAAGGAATTCTACCACAGCTATTACCCAGCCCTTTTTAATTTACTTTGAGACAGGGACTTACCGAGTCATTCAGGCTGGTCTTGACTTTGTGATCCTCCTGCCTCAGCTTCCCAAGAGGCTGGGATTACAGGTTATACCACTGTATTGGGCCTTTCTTTTATTAAGCAACTGGTCAATGTTAATGGAGAGTTCTCATAATTATTGCTAATGGAAATTTTCTTAAAGTACAGTCTTACTAAGAAATTATTTTTATCCTTATGGAATCTCACATATTTCTTTTGCAGATTTTAAATTTAACTAGTTAATAATCTCCACATTTTGGATATATGCAGATTACACAATCTTTTGCTGAAGTTGATATAGATTGAATTCCATAATATTTTCTTCACCATTGCTTTTCTTTATTGATTTTTAAAGATTATAGTCATTTCTGTGTAGGGATATTCTTTTTATTCTTTAAAAAACTTTAAATATAAAATTGTGATTGTCTTACTGTCAAATTTTCATTAAAATAAACATACTTTGGCTATTTTGTTATAGGATTTATTCAATTTTTAGTTTGTATGCTCCTTTTTCTTAAAGGATTTAAAACGTGCTTCATATACAATATCTACTATTTCCAAAATAAGATGTTATAAGACAATAATGTGTTATTAACTCAAGAAAGCTACTGATAATTTTGGTGAAATAGTCAAACTATACATTAACATACCAATTGCTTTTTCATACCCTACTTCCTCCTCTGATTTTTTCTCTTCAGCTAATCCCTTTTAATAACTCTCTGCTTATTTGTCTGCATATTTTCTCATAATATCTCCTATGTTTGGAACAGTTTCTCACTTCTTTTCTGCCAATTTCATCCTCTATTAAAATTTACCTAAAATTGTCATTACTTAAAAGTGTTACTTTTAAGTATATCACTAAACTCAATGCAATTTAAGATCTCTTACTAATGTCCTTTATATACTCTTTTTAAAAATTGTATTCATTTAAACATCTGTTAGGCACTGACAATAAATGTGCATGTATATGTGTATGTGTGTATGTAAATAAACAATCTTTGTTC
Organism: Graphiurus murinus; assembly: GCA_004027655.1. Taxonomy (NCBI): domain Eukaryota; kingdom Metazoa; phylum Chordata; class Mammalia; order Rodentia; family Gliridae; genus Graphiurus; species Graphiurus murinus. Next base: position 13,173 of record PVLC010011975.1, read on the forward strand.
CAGTAAACTTAAACTCTAGTTCAGAAAGCATAGTCACCAAATGATACAGGATGACTGAATGCTAACATAAGGCAGCAGGAATATTTTTCAACTAAAATGTTTCCTAAATAAGCAATATTTTTCTATGAAGGAAAACAGAAATTTGACTTGTGTCTTTATTATAAGCAGAAGAAATAGCACATGGACATCTATACTCATAAGAACACCAAGAATATTTAAAATTTAGCATAATATCTCATATAATGGCATATATATTAGAGACAATGGAAAAGTCCTGTCAGACTAGGAATTTGAATGTAATTGTATAGATAACAGACAACATGAAGAGGTTTTAAGCAGAGTATTTAATAATTCAATATGGAAGCCACTGTTAATCATAATTTCCATTCACTATTTTAACAATTTTCACTTCCTCCCACAAACTTTTTTGTGAAAAAAAATGTAATCACAAGCCTTATGCTTGTATCAGCCATACCTTAGTTTTACCATTCTTTATTCATAAGAAGATATATGTGATATTCTAATATTAAAGGGTCAATGACCTCTCAAGTCCTCTCTGTCATCAATAACCAATAGTTATTTTTCTCTACAGTCTTTGAGCTTTTACAGGATTGTACTAAATTAATACAAGATTGAATAGGTTCTTTTCGAGTGTGCTACATTTTCCTTGCCTGAATGTAAGTCTCTGGAAGACAAGTCCTATGACTTTCAGGCCTCACAAATGAAGGAGTCCTCAAGGCCTTTCTGATCCACTAGTTCCTTGTTCTAATCAAGAAAATTTTATTTTGGAAAACATAATAACTTGTTTAGCAATACTGTGGATATTTACGGTTAACTTGCTGTTCAACTCTTAACAACCCATTCAGTGGTTTAACTTTTCTCTGCTGGGATTTGTTTGCCTTCGCTTATTTAATAGAACTTGAGATGACCACATGCTGTCTTATTTTATATGAGTCCTTTATCATGGGCAAAGTTACATTTTCTTTGTCCTGACAAATCATAGAATGAAGATTGTTTGCCATAAACTTATATCTCCTTTAGCTCATCATCCATCCCAGTCAACTGAACCCTTACTTGTAGATATGTCAGGCATAGTAGGATGGTGTACACTATACACCATGGCTCCAGACAGGGAAAGAAAAAGTTGCAGACTCACATATAAAGTGTCCTGAGATATCTCTTTTAGCCCCCCTCTTAGAGCTTGGTATGGAAGTGGGACTCAGAATACACCATCAGCATACCTCAAGAAACCAGTTCATTAATCAGAAATACCCTTAACTTTTTGTATTCTTATTAGAATGAAGGGTATAGGAGTCCCCTAAGCAGATTTTTGTCATTTACCTGGATTTTCTTGCAAAGGGAAAATTTATTTTTGTAATTAATTTCAGTGTCCCTTAAGGTCTCAGACAAAAATATACATTTTAATATTCTCTTAGTATTTATGTCAAATTTTAATTATTGACAATATTAATTATATGTACATACATTATTCAAAACTCTATTTCATAAAAGTTTCCTCATACTGAGGTTTCTTTTATTTATTTTTCTCTAAATTTGTGTGTCATGTATTTATGTATTTTTTTATTTTTTATGGCAGTTGGTTTCAGTCCAGGTCTTCCAAGGAACACTTGTCAAGATAGGATTAAATATGCAAATATGCATACATGGACTTTTTTTTTTTTTTTTTTGGTACTGAGGAAGGTTGAACCCAGAGGCTTTGTAACTCCGAGCTACACCCCCTGCCCTATTTTATTTTTTATTTTGAAACAGTGTCTCACTAAGTTGCTGAGGCTGGCCTTCAACCACTGATCCTTCTGTATTAGCCTCCCAAGTAGTGGGATAACAAATATGTGTCACTATGCCCAACTTCTATGAATGAATTTTATCAGGTGAAATACTTATGGGAGGGAGGTTAGGAAGGTTGGGAAAGCTATTTACATAGAGATATACATCTGGCCCTGATTGAAGGAAAACAAACAAACAAACAAACAACAACAAAAAAAACCAACCTTCCAAGAATGTGTTTGCAGCCCAAGAAAACCTAAAAACCTAAGCAGAGCCAAAGGTATGTCCTTGAGTCTCTTGGGAAAGGGCCTCCTTTGTATCTTTGTCAAGCTCAGTCATTCACTGAGCCTCAGGAAACATGGCTGTATTGCAACTGAAAAGATGGATTTCAGGGCACCACAGCTGGAGTCCATGCTCCATTTTGCTCCTGCTAGCTGGAATTCTGTGTGGTTGCCTATGCACTTAGCAATCTCCCCTTATCTGTGGGGTATATGTTCCAAGACACCTCCCCAAGTGAATGTTTACAATTCAGGATAGTATCAAATTCTAAATATACCATGTGGTTTTTTTTTTCCTCTGCAAGAGATATCTATGATAGAGTTTAATTTATATATTTGGCATTGTAACAGATCAATAATGATAACTAATAATAACAGAATAACTTTAGCAATATACTATAAAAAATGTCAGTGCAGCTTCTTTCCCTCTCAAAATATCTTATTATAATACACTGAGTTTTTTCTTGTGATGATGTGAGATGCCTACAGAAATATGAGGGAAATGACGCAGACATTGTGATATAGAGTTATACTACTACATAAAAGCTACTTGAAGTCAGGTGTGGTGATGTACACCTGTAATCCCAGTATGTGAGAAGCTGAGATAAGAGGATCATAAGTTAGAGGCTTACCTCAGCAACTTAGTGAGACCCCTCAGCAATTTAATGAGACCCTGTTTCAAATGAAAATAAAAGTGGCTGGGAGGGTATCTTGAAGGTAGAATACCCTTGAGTTTAATCCCCAGTACCAAAAAAAAAAAAAAAAAAAGAATTACTTTAACACAAGCACTGAGATACCATGAGAGGCAATCTGATAACCAAGACAACTATTAAATAACTAATGAAAAGTAAGTATATACATTGGGATACACTGGATAAAATAATGATTCAAATCCTGGGCAGGATGAAGAAGGGTAGCATGAAATTTCATCATGCTATTTAGAAATAGTATACAACTTAAAGCTTATGCATTAATTATTTCTAGAAATGTAATGTTTTGGACCATAATTTACCATGGGCAACTGAAACCTCAGGAAGTAAAACTGTGGTTAAAAAGAGACTACTGTAGCCGGGCGTGGTGGCGCACGCTTGTAATCCCAGCATTCAGGAGGCTGAGACCGGAGGATCCGGGTTCGCGGCCAGCCTCCGCTACCTAGTGAGACACTCCGCAACTTAGTGAGACTCGGTTTCAAAATAAAGAATAAAAAAAAAATAGGGCTGGGGGTATAGCTCGGAGGTAGAATGCCCCTGAGTTCAACTCCCAGTACTGCAAAAAAAAAAAAAAGAGAGACTACTGTGCTTTGATCTGTACAATAATCGACATAGATAGGCAGCCACTTTTTTGTATGCAGTATTTGAATGAGAGAATATACAAACATTGACATTGCATTTTGCAGCCTTCTCTTGATCAATTTAAAGAGAAGTGGGATTGTGTAGATAACAGGAAACCATAGGTAAATGAAATTTATACAGACATTCTCTTGCTAAATATCATAAAATGAAAAGAGAAAGACATACTTGCATGGAGACACCAGAAAGGTAAAATATGTTCTTAAATTTTAAATTGTGTTTTTCACAGTGGATGTTCACTCAAAAAAATAAGACTGGCATGTCTTTTTTTTTTTTTTTTTTTTTACTTTTGACTTACAGTATTCTAGTGATGCTCAGATTGAGTTTTTAAATATAAAAGATGTTGAAATGATTCTTAACATAAATGACAATATCAGTAAAGTAATAATTCTTGTTACCATAACCTCTATATAGACTAAATAATTAATAGCTATATAATATTTAGAAGTGTGGAAAATAAGTGACTCCATTAGTTCCACCCTCTTTGAAGGCCCTTCATCTCTCACTCAATCCTATACCAGCCTTGCTGTTTCCACTCTGGTTCTCCATTCCAGCTACACTGGCAACTAGAATGGTCTCATACATTGGAAATCAGACCATGCCCCTTCTTTGGCTGAAAGCATTGTAATGGATCTACATACCTCTTAAATTAAAATCCAGAATCCTTGTACAAATCCTTTTGTCCTGGCCCCTGTCTGTCTCTTGAATCTCATCTCATCTTATTCTTCCTTGTGGCAATTAAACTGTGGCCTCCTTGGCCTTCTCTAAGTTCCTACAACTTGTGTCCTCTTTTTTCCTTGCCTGGAAATTTCACAACCTGATATTTAAAAAGAAAAAGGAGAAAAATGTTGCTAATGGGAAATATTAAATAGTACAGGGATAACTGTTGTCATAAGTGGTTTATAATTATTGAATCCTAATGGATATCAGGAAATGTAGATTAACAACCCTATGAAGGAGTGGTCACAAATCCTTCCTTTCTGTTTTTTGGGTTTTTTTTTTCCATCAAGGGAAGGTTTTATATCATTGAAATCATTTGATATATTTCATTATTTTTGTTATTATTTCTGAAGAGGAAAAAAGATTGAATGTCATTCTTCCTTGTAGCTGGTGGGATCTTATTAGTCACTAATTATGAAATCCCCAGAAAATATTTTATAGGAGTGAGAGATTGTACTGTGAAAAGTGGTAGAAATTATGGCACATATTCATGACTTCAGAGAACAACATTTAAAAAAATGCTTTTCATGTAAATTTAGTAAGTGTTAATGTAAATGTTAAAACACCAAGTTATTACTTCTGGTTTCTGAACCTTTTCTTAGTTGATTGAGAGAATGCTTCCTTATCCAAGAGTACGTTCTATCCATGTGTGAAGGATCTGTCTATAACTTCTATTAACATCAGTGAAGTTAAGTCCAGTAGATCTCCTATACACAGATCAGAACATTTACTCATATTACTTCAGGTATAGCCATTCATGAGGAATAATCCATAGTCAATGTAATTCAAAGTGTATTACATTAAAACATGAAATAGACTATATTAAGAAGTTGGCTCTATAGCCATTTTGGAGAAGGTACTAAAGCCATTTTAGAGAAGGTACTAAAGTATCTATGACATGAGACTTTTGGTATTAAATAAAAGATGTTTGTAAACAGTTCAATAATTGGACGGGCTCCATATTGATTTTTCTTTTGTTATATAATATTACTCACTTCTCCATCCAGAACCATGTTGTCCAGGGCTTAAGAGTGCTAGAAACATGGTCGCTGTTGTGTATTGGAATGTGGGAATGTGCAAAGACAGAAAGGCTGTCACAGCAGTCAATAAGATCTGAGAGGTGTTGACTAATTGCCTGCTAATTACACAGTAAATTGTCTAATTAAGCTGATGGTTAATTAGGGTACGCTTGCACAGCAGTCTTGTGGAATTTGTGTCTGATGTCTGGGAAGCAGCTTGTATAATTGGCAAACTGGTAAGGACTGGCAGAGAACATGACTGGAGAGCTCCCTGCCAGTGGATGACAGAATACGGATTTAGTGGAAACAAAAGGGTTGTCATTTTTATACTGAAGGTTTTGTTTCAGTTCTGCAGCTATTCTGCAGCAAGCAATTGAGAAATACATCTGAAGCCTAAATTAGGTGTGCAAAAAGAAGGCTCAAAATGTGCGTCAGAATGTAAAAGATGCTGTGTGCTTGCCACACGCTGCCTCTGATACGCTATCTCACATTATAGGAATCTACACATTGTGTGATTTTACAGTTACTCCTTTTAACATATGTTATTTGGCATTCTTGTGCAAAAGAAAAAATGGGACAACATGCATCTAAGGAAAAAATTATGCTTCTTTCCTGAAAATATGAGAAGATAACAAATATGACTAATTAGAAGACATTTCAAATAAGAACTTTCAGTTCATTAATTATTGATTTCTCTATCATTGTGTGCCTTAGAAATAGTAGACATATTATAGATCTATGGTATCTGTATTTCAAATAAATAAAATTATATCTGTAATGATAATTTTAATTTTACAATTTTTTACATTTTTTATCATGTACCTGGCTTTGGGGTATAACTTAATAAAATGCAAGAGATTATTTCAATATGTAATTAAATACCTTTCTTTTATGAATAATACTAGTGGTGTTTGATCAGCTACCTGAAAAAATTGAGTACTTCAAAAATAAAAGATCTAGAAGTAATTTGTTCTATGTACCTGGAGAAGTTTAACTCTGTATTTCAAAAAGTCATTAATGGTTGAAATTCTAGCATAAAAACTTTACCCTGTAAAATAAATTAAATGAATCTATTGAATAATATAAGTCCTTAATAGATGAAGTGAGGTACACACACGGCCTCTATAAAAGATCTGAATGCAAATGATTGGGTCTATTACCATTTGCCACTCAGGCTGCACCATATTTTGTAGATTTCAAAATAAGATTTTGAATAGAACATTAGGTTGCCGTTGAAACAAAGGGTCACAAGTGCACTGTGAATCATGGATTGATTTACACTTTTGTGTTAATAAAACATGCAAAACTTTTAAGCCTTTCAAAGCCAGATTTCTAAAAGATAGGAAATTCTAAATTAAATTACAATATTAAGTTATTTTTGCTGCTTTCTTATCCAATAAAATAGTCTGCATGTGATTGGACAGGTATGTATGTTTTTGTTTCCACTGTTTTCCAAGGAGAATTTGAAGTTGTGTAAATATTATATGTACTTTTAGGATGTATTATATACTCTCTAAAATTTCTTTGAATTGGAGATGCATGCATGGTAAATGAAAATGTTTACTGTTTTAATAAAAAGGGCATTTTTCAATGTTTAGAGCAGAATTCTAAAATATAAAGTTACCAATATAAAAATAGATTTTAAAATACTGTTTAATTTCAAGAATGTAGAAAATAATATGCATTCCATTTAGAGTTTTGGGTTACAAAGTCTTGGAGGATTTTATAAAGAAATTATGCAAGGTAGCAGAAAAGGGAATTTACCAAAGGAATACAAAGCTAAACATTGAAATTGCTTATTTAAAGATATATCTCCTGAGGGGGAAAAATCAGATGGAGGTCAGTGTTGAAACTCTACCTATTCTATATTTTATTCCACTCAATTTTTACTTTATTCCTCATAGAAATAATGTAAGAATTTTATTTATTGTAAATGATAAAGGTTTGCATAAAAGGAGTGTCAAGTAGATCTGTCAACCATTGCAATTAAAGTTTTAAGGAACTTTTTTAAGCCTAATTTTCAAGAAAAATCCCTTCCTTATGAATACATCCACTGAATTTTTTCCTATCAAATCAAAACCCAGATGGTTTTCATTAATATTTAGCCACCACAAGAATAAATTCTCTATACCATAAGTTCATGTAGTCATCTGTTGAAAATTTCATGTGAAACTTTACTTTGTCTTTAAATATATTTACATGTTCAAAAGCCAGAAGTACCTGGGTGTGGTGATGCACATCTGCAATCCCAGTATTTGGGAGGCTGAGACAGGAGGATCACAGGTTTAAGGCCAACCTCAGCAATTTAGTAACACCCTTAGCAAGTTAGCAAGACATTATTTTAAAAACAAAAATAAAAAGGGCTGGGATGTAGCTCAGAGGCATAATTTCCCCATGTTTAATCCCCAGTACCAAATAAATAAATATGGGCCAGAAGTAAGGTGCATTGTATGTATAATACATATGCACGCATGTGTGTGTGTTATAGATATAATGTAATCACAAATTCTTTTCTTTGTAAATCACTTAGAAAGTTTTATCCCCACAATATAAAAAATTCAGAGTAAATTAACACAATATATAGCAACTTTTTTTTTTTTTTTTTTGGTGATTGTAATTTTACATCATGTTGGGGTATAGAGTGTCAAACAAATGCATGCACACAGCTCTTGGTGCCCTCCGACCAGGTCCCTTCCCCTCCCTCCTCCTCCATGCACATGTCTTTGATATTGGACTGGGTAGTTTTGTATGAAATCATAACATTATTTGAACTATTACACTCTCTATCACTCTGTCTCTCTTTCCTAATCTTCCTCAGTCATTCCCCTGGAGTCTCCACTCATATATCTGATGCTGCCCTTATTTCAGAATTTCTCTCTAGTTTCCATATATAAGAGAAAGCATGCATCTACTTATTTTTTGAGTCTGGCTATACTTGCTTAGTATGATATTCTCGAGTTCCATCCATTTTCCTGCAAATGGTGTGATTTTTTCCTCCTTATGACGGAGTAAAATTCCATTGTATTTATATCTATCAAAGTTTTGTGAACCAGTCATCTGTTGACGGATAACTAGGCTGCTTCAAAATTTGACTACTGTAGATTATGCTACTATAAACATGGATATGTAAGTATCATTATAATATTCTGATTTCATTTTCTTTGGGAAGATGCTCAGGAGTGCTATTGCTGCATGATATGGTAGTTCTATTCCCGATCTTCTGAGAAACCTCCACACTGATCACCATAGTAGCTGTACTAGTTTGCCGTTCCACCAACAGTGTAGTAGATTTCCTATTTCCCTACAACCTCCCCAACTTTTGTTACTATTTGTGTTCTTGATGATTGCCATGATTACTGGAGTTAGCAACATTACCCATCAACTTCACTTCTAGAGTGCCTTGTATTTTTTTAAATCACATATCATAGAATTCATTCTTAAAATGCATCCTTTCATGGCTTTTAGTAACCAGTAGTTGCTTCTTATTTACAGTTTCACTTTCTGTGGTTCCTGTTACTCCCATGATCAATCACACTAGGAAAAATGCTGAATGGATAATTCCAGAAAGAAACAATTCTTATGTTTTAAATCGTGTACTGTTCTGAGTAACATGATAAAATCTAGCACCAGTCTTCTCCATCCTTCCCAGGATGCAAATCATCCCTTTTTTCCAGCATATCCACACTGTATGCATTACCTCTCTATTAGTCATTTAATAGCTGTTTTGGTTATCAGATCAACTATTGTTGCACTTCCATGCTTGTGCTCACAGGACCTCCATGTAGTAGCCTAGCTCTATCTCACTTATCTCACTTTATTTAATGATGCAGGCATTATATGATTGCACATCATAAATGAAGGGTGAGTAGAGTACAATAAGATATTTTGAAAGAGATCACCATTGTTTAACTTCTATGATAATAACATTATAATTGTTCTGTTATGATTAGTTATGTCTATTCATATTTTACTTTGCCTAATTTATAAACTAAATTTTATCATAGGTATGCACATATAGGAAATTAATAGTAAATATAGGGTTTGGTACTATCCATGATTTAAGACATCCACTTGGAATATATCCCCTATCTATAGGCAGAGTACTGTAGTTGCAAATATGTATCTATTCCCATTATCTAACTAATTTCAGAATATTTTAATCATCCTAAAAAAGAAACTCTATACCTACTAGCAGTCTTTCTCCATTTCCCACAGACATAAATAGAGTCATATAATACATAACCTGTGTGTTTGTTTGTTTTTAGTTATTTAGCATAATGTTTTCCAGGGATCATCCATGTCGTAGTATCTATCAAAAATTTACTCCTTCCTGTGGATATACTACATTTTATTTAAGCATTTATTAGTTCATGAGTATTTTTTACCTTTTGCTTATTATCAATACTTCCTGGACATTCCTTTGTTGTATTTTGAATAGATATGTGTTCCATTTTCTTTAGAATATACTTAGGATTGGAAACATTGAATTATATGATAACTCTATTTTTAATTTTTTAAGAATGGCTAAGCTGGTTTCCATAGCAGCTATAGCAATTTACATTCCCACCAGCAATGTACATTATTTCCAAATTTCTCACATACCAATATCATCCATCTTTTTGATTATAGCCTTAGTAATGAGTGTGGAGTTTTTTCCCCATTGTGATATAAACTTCTAGTATTAACTAGAATAGTAAAAATCTGATGACTGAAGCATTGCCTTAATGTTCTTAGTAACTTGTCACCACGGCAACTAGTTAACATAACTGGTAGTTATAGTAACTGCCATTTTTCTTTTTCTCTCCTGTTCAGAAAATGTGGTCATCAAGGACAATATGACCTAGTTTCCCTGAAGGAATAGCATAGTAGCAAGCCTAAAAATAAAGTTTTGGAGGCAAAAGTAACCTCCAAGGATAGCCAGTTTATAGGGGTTCCTCACTTTGGGGAGAAGAAGTACAGGATGGTTTGTATTAATAGTCTCCGTATTTGGTAATTTATACAGTTCAAAGAAATGAATAAATGTCCCCAGACAAATTTTGAGCAACACATACTGAATTAGAAGCCCAAAGAGAAGAATTTAATATACTCTAGGTAGGAAGAATAAAGAACATTTTCTAGGAGTCTGAATCAATTGTCCCTATTCACTGGTACCATTCTAGGCAATTCCATCATATCATAGACCCACCAGCACAAACTGTGAGAGTTAAAGAGACCCAAGTATCTTTCTAACATATACAGAGCGGAAGGAGGGGGAAACAGGATGGGCTTCGGAGGGAAATACTTCCAATGATATATGCATATATGAAACATCACTTTGAATCTCACTATGTTGTTAGTTACAATGCACTAAAGAAAATATATAGATCTAGTTTAAGTGCTTCCATTTATAGACGGTGGACATTAATCTTAAATTACTAAATAGATGTATTCAAGTTCATTTGGATGATGAAAACGTGTTCTCAGACCATATGCACGACACTCTTAGCACTATATACTTGATAGTATTTTATCTTTTCTGTAGTTATTTGTTCATTTTCATGTATCATATGTTGTAAAAACTATATGATTTTGTCCTGACTCTTGGAGAATCTAAAATCTGGGGGTGCTATGCACATTTTTTAAAACATGATTTGAGAGGTGTGGAAATAAAGAGCTACAAAAATAGAGGAGGCACCAGACCAAGCAGGAGGGAAGGGCTATCACTGGAGAAAAGACAGTGCCCAAGAAGTGTCCTGAATAGTGTCTGATGGAAGATGAGGGAGCACACTGTGGATGAGGAGTTGGCATAGAGCCACCGAGAGAACGCAGGCCCAGTAGAAGTGGGGGTCAGTTTCACTGGAAGGATGATATGGTAAACGTAAAGAGAGTTAGACTGGAACTATATAACAAAGGGCCTTGTTTGTCCCAGAAGAGAGCTTAGATTTTACCTTGAAGGACAACAAATTCACTGTATGCAAAGGAGGACAAGGCAGGCTCAGATGTGCATCCTAAGAGCTTTCTCATAGCAATGTGGCAAAGGTTTAGAAAAGAGCCACAAGAGAGGAGGAAGACCAATGTGGACATTGCACAAGTGATTCATGGCAAGCTCTTCTGTTTCCAAGCACTGTGCTTGAATGTTGAGGATAGAGTGGGGAGGGATATGGTAAAGTGCTGACTTCATGGAACTTTCAGACATTGTGTATATATCAGGGAAGGAATGATATAGGCCTGAGTTTACAGTTAGAGCAAAGAGAACCTATTTGAAATGTCTAAAGCAGATAAGAGTGGCAGTCTTGGTGACTGACTACATGAAGAAGAAATTAAGAATGATGCTAGTATCTCTGATTTGCCAGCTTTTTATGGTTATTTTGCAAACAAGGTAAACAAAAAAATGAGAGAAAAACAGTGATTACTAGGCTCTGTGTAGTCACAGGACTTTTCAATATCAAAAGAAAACTGTCAATTTGATAATTTTATTCCTCAACTATAATTACCTAAAGCACTTGGAAGGAAAAGTCATTCTACATCTCATCTGAAATATTAATATTTTTTCAGATGAGATATAGGCAAAAATGTAGAGTTCCAAAATTTGAACTTAATTTAATTATTCTAAAGTTAGATCTAAAACTAACATCTAAAGGGGAAAAGTTAAATAACAGAACAGGATGTTAAATCAATATGATTAATTAACTTGATATAAATAACTTGAATATTACTATGTTTATCTGTAAATCATTTATCATGATACCAGCTGTAAAAGAAAATCTTAATAATAACAATAATGATGTGTATCATCCTTCCACCCAGCAGAGGTGTCATGACAAATTGTTAACAAACTGTCTTACAGCACTTCACAGATTCAAATGCTAATGTTATAATAATATAATCAATAATAATAAAATCAACAATGGAGCAAATCATTTTGATGTATCTTGGAAAAGGAAATTTATTAAACCTATGAGTTCACATGTGAATAAAATACCAAAACAGATTTATTCATCCTTTTAAGTCTATATTTACATTTTGGCATATAAATTTCCATAAGAGGGGTGGAGCTAGAGAAAGGCCAAAGAAGTGTTTTCTGTCTCTCTCTCCTGCTCCCTGTCCTTTTCCTATCTCCTCCTCTTCCTTCTCCTCTGCCTCCTCCTCCTCCTTGTTCTCCTCCTCCTCCTTCATCTTCTCTCTGTCTCTTTCTCTTTCTCTCCCTCCCTCCTTCTTTCCTCCCCTCTTTCTTTCACTCTAAACACTGATATTCCCACAGAATTAGTTATTAAACTAAGAACATTGTGTGAATATGTATCTTCCATGCCCACACTGTCATTGTTCAAGAATTCATTTGTCCTTACTAAGACACTGGCATGAACCTCTAAAAAATTTGATTTCTGAGTCAGATTTGTTGACACACACCTGTAATTCCAGTGCTTAGGAGGCTGAGACAGGAGGAATGCCGATTCAAGAAAAGCATCCACAATATAGAGAGACTCTCAGCAACCTAGTAAGACAAGACCCTGTTTCAAAAAGAAATATATAAAAAGAGCTGGGAGTGTAGCTTGGATGTAGAATGTCACTGAGTTTGGTCTCTTGTACCACAAAAACAAACAAAAAATCGAGACTCCAGGATTCAATCCACAGCAAAACATACACACACACACACATACACACACACACATACTCACTTGATTTTTGACAGTAATCAATATGCTTATTTTTAACCAAATATATCTCCCTAAAATACATTTGCACATCTCCTCCTCTGCCTGCCTACCTAAGGTTCATATTCCATACCATATTATATAATACCCTTTATTATCTCAACCCAACTTTCTCTTCGTTTTTTTTTTAATTTATTGGTGTATTGTAGTCATTCACCTTATGAGGTATATATATACATACTCCCCACTTCTTCACTGATCAAAGGTTCAATAAGATAAGTCCTAAGAGTTTTAAATAATAAACATCCCTTCATGACCTTGCAACATTTTCAGACTCCACATGTTCTTTTCATCATGTAAGCCACAGCCCATGCAGACCACTCACTGTCTAACCTGCCTGCGGGTACCCCACACAGTCCCTACAGTCAGCCTGTGCTTTCACAAAGTGTGCTCCCATCTGAAGAATGTCCCCAGTGTCTTGCCTATAAGGAATTTAATTGACCCTCAGGAATCAGTTTAGATGTGACCCTTTGTGGAAGCTTTCCCTTTCTTTGTGTGCTTATAAACCATTGGAGTTCTAGCACTGCCTTATCTAATGGGAAGAAGATTTGGATGCCATTTGCATTGGAAATGCAAAGCTGCCACTAACACACTATGTAGTCTTGTAAGGAGGTAGAGAATCCAGGTATCAGCAACTTCTTCCTATTTCCTCCATACTACCTTTAATTTAAACATTTTCTTTTTCTTTTTCTTTTTTTTTTTGCAATAACTCAGGGGCATTCTACCTCCGAGCTATACCCCCAGACCTAGTTTTTTATTCTTTTATTTTTTGAAACCGAGTTTCACTAAGTTGTGGAGTGCCTCACTAGGTAGCTGAGGCTGGCCATGAACCCGGATCCTCCGGTCTCAGCCTCCCGAATGCTGGGATTACAAGCGTGCATTTCATTTTCTTTTTCTTTAGAGTTCTCTGTGTATCAAGCCTTCACCCTTTGAGAAACTAGCATTGGTTGTTAATTGTGTATATATTATGTGTGAGACATTTAGAAAACCACATAATTTATCTTTTCTCTTTTACTACCAACAACACAATGGTAGATGCCACAATCCCCCTTCTGTGGACAAGCTAAGGCTAGTGATTTTACAGTACCCATTCTATATGTCCCCTAAGGTCTAGTACAGATCCTTGAACACAACGGATGCTGAGCAAATGCCGAGTTACCCTCTTCTACCTGGTGTTGGGAATTTTATTCTTCCCAATGGAAATGTGATTTGTATACAATAGAAACTGATAAATAATATTTTTGTGGCATCATTTTGATGACATTATTTTAGGTGGCTGTAGGATTTTAGGAAATAAATGAGAAATTTGTTAAAACATTTACTGTGGACCTTTTCTTAACTGCCATATTTTATGAGCTCAACCTTCCCAATCCTAAATCCCACAACTAATGGGATTATGGGTTTTTTTTTTTCCAGGTTTGCATTTCCTTCTTTTTAAAAATATGTTTGTTGGTGCATAGCAATGATACATCATAGTAGTGAGATTCAAGGTAATACGAACATACATGCACACAGATCTCAATGTGTTTCCCGTCAGATCCCAACCCACTCCCCACCATTCATATCATACATATCAGTGAGATTGGTAATCCTATCTTTGAATATAGACATAGGATTATTTAAACTGTTTCTTTCATCTTTCTTCTCTATACCTTCCTCACTTCCTTCCCCCTATCCATTCCCAGTATTCCATTGTTCTCTCTCCTCAGCTATCCGAAGTCCCTTTTGTTTCCAATTTTCACTGTGGCTTCCACGTGTGAGAGAAGACATTCTCTGACTTTGACTTTCTGTGACTGGCTGATCTCACTTAGCGTAATATTCTCTGGTTCCATCTGTTTTCCTGCAAATGACACAATTTTGTTCTTTTGTATAGCTCTATAAAATTCCATTGTGTGCATATACCACATTTTCTTTATCTGTTGCTAGAAATCTAGGCTGGTTCCATAATGTGGCTATTGTAAATTGTGTTGCTATAAACATGACGGTACCATTTCTAGTCTTGTGAGAAATCCCACACTGATTTCCATAGTGATTATACTAATTTGCAGTCTCACCAATAGTTTATAAGAATTCCTATTTCCCCATATACTTGCCAGCATTTATTATTGTTTGTATTCTTGATGCTTGATAGAGTCTTAACATAGTTTTGATTTGCATTTCCCTGATTGATAATGATGCTGAACATTTTTTTTCATGTATTTATTGGTCATTTGTATTTCTTCTTTAGAGAAGTATCTATTCAGTTCAATTGCCCCTTTTATATTAGATTATTTGTGTTTTTTTAGTGTCTTTTGACTAATCATTGGTAATCATCATTTGCTTGGCTTTATTTACCTAGCCTGTCTTTGAGTGAGGTATTTTATATTACATGAATCACAATTCCCAGTCCTTGGACAAAACATGTCCATACCTCAACATTGACCAAGTTTATAAGCAAGGGCAAATGTTAGGCAAAGCAGATTGAAAGCTAAGACCCTTACAGAGAAAGGCAATGGCCCTGGACTCATACCTTCATTTCTTAAATATTTAAACACTACAAATAAATTTCAGAGGCAGTGAAAAAGTTTCTGCTGAACTGAACTCCCCGGGCTCTGGGTTTCTCTGCTTGCCTCGCTGCTTATGTTTTACTAGACTGGTATGAATATGAAAACCCAGAGTACTAAGGGATTATCCTCTCCCCAGTGCTCTCTGCAATATTTTTAAGGTGTCCCAACATTATAGATTACACTGAAATAATACAGCCTACTTGGTATTACATTCCGTATTCATATTTACTATAAAATGTCTCGCTACAGCACATTCCTTAACTTCCTATAGAGAAGGATGTAATGTACAACAGAGAAGTGCATTTTTTAGAAACACTGAAATGAAAGTTGTTGATTTTAAAAGACATTTTGTCACAGATGAGTGAGGGAGAAAGAGATCAAACCAGCGAGTCTAGCCAATCCAAGGTTTCATTCATGCATCTCTTCTGCTTAGCTCTTTCCCCTTCGGTATCATTAGCATTTTCATTTCGAAAAATGACAGTCTGCAGTGGAAGCTGTAAAAATGTTCAACCTGTGGTTTAAATTATTGATTTTTTAGAATATTGAAGCAGTATTTCAAATGGATTTTGTTAGAGATACTTCTGGGTGGGGGGTTTCAAAGGTAATTTGATATCCAAAAGCCTGTATATTTCAAAGAGTTTCCATTCTTTGAATTTCTTTAGATGCTGGGTGATTGGATAAAAATGCTTATTGTCTTCAGGATTATAAGGAGCAGATCACTGCTGCTTGAACTCAAAGCATGTATTTGCACCCTATGCTCTTCATGATTTATGGTGCATGCTTAGACTGTAATCAACCAGCAAAATAAATCTTCATTTGTAAACAAAAGCTGATTTTTTAAACAAAAGAAATAATACTGTGATTTGCATGCATAGAAGTTGGACAGTTCAATTGATAACTAGCTTATTGATAGCAAGGTGTAGTTCTGTAAGAATGGATTTTAATAAAAACTTTAAATTGTGTTATGCTAATAGGAACTGTAGTGTGGCCACAGCAATTGTCTTAAAGTCTTTGTAAGTCTGTCCTCACAGTCAACACTTACATATGAACAGAAAATGTTTTGACAAGGAGCAGGATTATTGACTGCTATGTATGTGTGCTGTGCAGGTAGTTTACTATTCGGAGCATGTTTCTACTTATGGAGAAAGCTACTTAAAAATTACATTATAACAGAATGGCTTGATCTGCAATCATCCTACAAGTTGAAGCCCTATTGAAGTCAATGAGGGCTTGGAGTGCAAATTTATGACTGTATCGCGCTTAATATGTGAAGAGCCGCATCATATTTTGTAATGTTAAGTATCACATAACAACGGATGGCACACATTTGAAATAAAATGCAATATTCCCCCTTGACAAGGGGAAATGCATTAAAGAATATAGTATCAGAGGAGATCTTTTTGAGACACTGGAATGTGAAAGAGAAACCTGTTACTTAATATAATGAGATGTATCCACAATACGCCCTATTGAAGTTTAAATCAACTTAAAGGTGTCTTCCCATTGGCAGTGCTACCATGAAAGTTGATTGGAGAATCTGCTAATATGCTATTTTTGTGACAAAAAAGAGTTTAATATGAGGGTACAAAGTATGGGATCAAATCTTTGTAGCGACCCTTCCCTCTTCTTTAAAAACTTTATAGAAGTTGAGTGTGGGCATGGTGGTGCATGCCTGTAATCCCAGTACTTGAGAGGCTCAGAGAGGGGAAATCACAGGTTTGATGCCAGTATGTTGTAACTTAGTGAGACCCTATTTCAAAAAAATAAAAAATAAAAAGTGCTGAGGTTGTGTAGCTCAGTGGTTAAGTGTTACTGGGTTCAAGCCTCAAGAACCACCCCCCCCCACACACACAAATACAGTGGGC
The DNA here is from genome assembly GCA_004027655.1 of Graphiurus murinus. Classification (NCBI taxonomy): domain Eukaryota; kingdom Metazoa; phylum Chordata; class Mammalia; order Rodentia; family Gliridae; genus Graphiurus; species Graphiurus murinus. The sequence goes on from PVLC010011975.1 coordinate 30,426, forward strand.
AAAGTGATTTAAAATATGCAGTGGACAATATGATTCAAATAGTTTGTGTATCAGTATGACATAAATCATCTGAATGAATCTCTATGACAGCTTTTAGAGCTAAAATCTTAAATATTTCATATTGTTTAATAATATTTTAGTTAAAAAAATAGAGGCCCAGATAATTAAATCAATGATTCAGGGTCACCTATCTAATTCCAAAGCCAGTGATTAACTCTGTCTTGTTATTCATGAAAAATGTCACTTCAACATCAAAAGCAGCTTAAAAAGAAAATTAAGATGATGCATAGCTGGGCGTGGTGGCGCACGCTTGTAATCCCAGTGCTTGGGAGGCTGAGACTGGAGGATCCGGGTTCACAGCCAGCCAGCCTCAGTTGCTTAGTGAGGCCCTCCGCAACTTAGTGAGAACCTGTTTCAAAATAAAGAATAAAAAAATAGGACTGGGAGTATAGCTCAGAGGTAGAATGCCCCTGGGTTCCATCCCCAGTACCGCAAAAAAAAAAAAACCAAAAAGATGCATAAAAACAGCAGGCCCTACCAGTTTCAGAGTCCTATGTATAATGTACTTTCATACCCATATCTCCAACATCTCCATGCATATCTGTTCCCTTCACAGAACCTCTGTAACAGCTTATGAATAGCACTATAAAAATGTATATCATTATCCAGTTTCTAGTTTTAGACAATGGATGAGGATAACACATACAACATGTTCCTGCTTCATGAAACCATTAAGTGGTAGTACCGATGAAATGAGGAGTTGCAAACACTCAAAGAGTTGACGATGATAAGGACAATGACTGCCAACTCAACATTTATTATGTGGCAGATAGTAGTCTAAGTATTTTCATCCACTGTTTCGTGCAGTTTTTTACAATAGCAGTGTGAAGTAAAGGTTATATAATTATCAATACTTAACAGGAAGGAAACTGGGTCACAGAAGGTTGGTGGCTTGCTCAGCCAACCTCACACAATCATTGATTTGACATAATGATGAAAATAGTAAATACATTTTTGACATTTAATAAATGGTCAAAAATTAACATAGGTATTATTATTATTATTAAAAGGCATGGTCAGAGCAAGAATCAAATGTTTCTATAATTAATGAGTAGTTGATTAGCTATGGGTTCTTTGTGAAAGTTATTTAAACTTCAGGAGTGAATTTCTTTATTTGCAAAATTGTTATAATGAAATAACAATTGTAATTGCAGAGTTAATGCATGGGTCACATACTCTTCTACTGTGTAACAAAATGAAACTTCAGCAAGTTCTAAAAGCAGCCTAAGTGTTCAACAATGACTGACTAGCATTGCTATGCTGTGTCATTCTCACTTCAAGGATGAGGCAAGGACTTACCAGGGTCCCAAACTCAGCTCAGATCTGCAGTGTGTCTTGCAATAAGCCTGCCACACATGTTTCTACCACAAATATTAGCATTGGTACAATTTGCCAATCTTATGAAACTTTCCAGGTTTATATTTATTTCTTTCCTTTGTAGGTGTACACTTGTGCATGTGTGTGTATGTATGTATATATTTTGTTCTATGTAGTTTTCTAACATACATTTGCAATAGGAACAGAACCCTCTGGGGTAGTTCAGCATTGCCAAGTCAGCATTTCTCTGTCTTTATTGTGCTCAATTCATCCTGTTTTTAGACCTGAGCTATATTGCCTTGATTTCAAGGTTGGAACATGAGCTCAGAACTTTTTTTTAAGCTTATTTTTAAATGATACATAAAAATTGAACATATTAATGGGGTACTCTATGATGTTTCAATCCATGTATACAATACATTATATAATTTTTAAATGTACATGTGGAAAGATTCAGCTTATGAGTTAGGAAAGGTCAAGCAAATGAGAGAATATTTAATTTGGAATGGAACTGGGAGGAGAGATTAGTATAAGAAAAGAGATCATAGACTACTCTTGGCTTCTTTGCTGACCAATATTTATGTAGTTGCAAACATAAAAACATTTATTGCAGATTTAAATGAAAGCATATCCAAATGTGAAGATGCTAGAAGAGAATGAATTTGTGAGAGAAAGTGTGTAAAAGAGCTGAAATCTTAGCTTTCATAATAGAAGTTGGGGGTGAATGTAGACGTGGGAGGAGGACTTTCTGGCACAGATATGACTGACCGATTCTCAGTGCACAGTCAAGGCAGAAATGCCCACTTGTCCTTTCTGTAGTTCTTCATGTTACGAGAATTAAATTTTCTACTGTGTCATCTAATAATAAAAATGCTTCCTCATTATCACTAATGGAACTGGCTTACACATCTTATCTGATCCAGTTCTTTAGCTGTGTGTACCTTAATCTTGTTCAATTCTTGCTTGCAGAAAAAAAAATCTAGAATTTAAGTGCATATTTTCCATCAGGGTAGTCACATGGAAACAGTGTCTGCCTCAAGTTCTTCACCTTAAATAATCTAATGATGTCAGTCAATACTTATAGAATTGCAGCAATCTTAAACTCTAATGGAGAAAGAAAAATACAGGTGTCTATGATGGGCACATTGATTTTAGCAGTTCATCCTTAGTGGAAAATGTAATTGAATATGTGTTCAAATGGATAACACCACTTTCAAAGAAGAATAAGACAGTTTAATGCAATGGGAAGAACTGGATACATCCACATATTAAATAACTGTATAGTTTGCTGATTGACAGTAACTCTTTATATCTAGGATTTTATATATATACCCCTTAGACTCATCTCTCAATAACAGCACTATGCTTTTTCAATTGTTGTCAAGTTGACATGTAATACACCTTTTATAACTTTTAATGTGATAGACCTTTTCTTCCACAACCCCATAGAAGACAATGAATCTACTTTAGTTAAAGCAATCTAAAAATATACTTTCAATACATGATGATTTATACTCTATGATCAGTGCTTTATATCCATCTCTAGGTATGTTTCTGTGTGTGTCTAAATATATCTTAATTTGAGAATGAATACACATATATAGAGAGAAATAGAGAATACAGAGATCATATAATTTTCTGGGAGGAGCTAATCATTTTAAATGTATATATTAGATAAAAATAAGTGCCAATGAAGGTATCAATTAGTTAAAAGAAACATTATAATCAAAGGAATCATGACATTTTATTTTAAAAAGTAGGGTTTAATTTTATCAAGTCTTTAATATTTAATAAAATATTTATAATAATACATATATGTTTGTTTTCTGTTTATCATCTGTCTCATACCAGCATATAAGCCAAATGAAGGCAAATACATAAGAATTATTAAATAATTTTAATAGCTGAATAATTCTCATAGTATAAATTGTAATATAATCTTTTCAGCCATTTCTTTCCTTTTTGAACATGTGATATGTGTATTTGGTTAGTGCAAACCTCATATAATGAGAGGACATTGTAAAAAGTGTAAAAGTTTTTGGAAATCATAATGTCAGGTGCTACCCAGTTCTTTTTTCAATACAGAATAGTGGGATTCATCATGACATATGCATACAACATAATTAGATCAATCTCACTCCCCAGTATCTTCTCTTCTCTTCCTCTACTTCCTTCCCCTGGTACCCTTCTTCTACCCTTTAGTGGTAATTGTCTCCCTTTGACTTTACTGAGCCCCCCTTCATTTTCCCTTTCCCTTTAATTTTCCCCTCCCTCTCTCCCTTTCTTCCTTCCTTCTTTCTTTCTCCCCTCTCACTTCTACATTTGGGAGAAAACTTACAGCACTTGCCTGAGTCTGGCTTACTTTGCTTAACACAGTACTCTTCACTTTTTCAGAAAATGATACAATTTCATTCCTCCTTATGACTGAACAAACCTTCATTGTGTACGTATAACACATTCTCTTTGTCCATCCATCTGTTGATAAACAGCTAGGCTCATTCCATGGCTTGGATATTGTGACTTGCGCTACATTGAACATGGGCATGTAGGCATCACTAAATTGTTCTGGCTTTAATTATTTCCATAAATACCAAGCAGTGATATAATTGAGTCATGGAGTCAATTTTTAAATTTTTAAGAAACTAGAAGGTGGTTGTACTAATTTACATTCTCACCAACAGTATATAAGAGTCCCCTTTTCTCCACATTCTATCCAGCATTTATTGTTATTTGTATTATTGATAATTGTCATTCTGAATGGAGTGAGATGGACTCTTGATGTAGTTTTGATTTGCTTTTCTCTGATGACTAAAGATGTTGACCATTTTTTCCCATGATTGTTGGCCATTTGTACTTTTTTTGAGAAGTATATGTTTAGTTAATTTTCTCATTTATTAATTTTTGGGATGAGTGTTGAGATTGATTCTTTATATATTCTTGATATTAATCCTCTGCCAAAAGAGTGTCTAGCAAAGATTTTCTCCCATTCTGCAGGCTGTCTCTTCATGATTATGATGATGAGGATGATGGTGATGACAGTGATGATGATTATCATCACTCTGCAGAAGCTGTCTAATTTATAGATTTTTTTTTGAGGCATTGGGGATAGAACCCAGGGGCATTCTACCTCTGACCTACACCTCCAGTCATTTTGAAACAGGGTCTCACTAAGCCGCAGAAAGCCTCACTAAGTAGCTCAGACTGGCCACAAACCCAGATTCTGCAGTCTCAGCCCCCCAAGTGCTGGAATTACAAGCATGTGCCACCACACCCGGTGTCTTATTTATAGATTCTTGATAAAGGAATATCACAAAGTCCAGGCCAGCCTGGGAAGATTATCAAGACTTTGCCTCAAAATTTTTTAAAAAATTAAGAAACAAAGGGCTGGGGTGTACCTGAATGGTAGACCATCCCTAAATTCAATCCCTAGTACCACAGAAAGATAGGAAGGGACCAAAGGAGGGAGGGAGAGGAAGAAAATAAATCAGGAATATGTAAGATCTGTATTATGGATGAAAGCTTTTCCAGAAATTCTCAAATTATTTCTTGTTGGCCAGATCAAATGGCTTTTCCTGAGTAAAGGGAATATAGAGAGGCAAGTTTTATATTCATTTTATATCCTAAACAATATCAGGATTCTGTTAGTAAGAACAAAACTGGTAGTGGATATTGGGTAGGCAAAAAACAGTATTTGCAGTGTTTAGTTTCATCATCATGGTTATTTAGCTAATGACATTATTTGACATGTAGGCAGTTTGAAGTGTTTTTATTGTTACAATAATGCTACTAATTCTATGTGCAAATATCTTTAAATTTTTGTGAGTCATTTAAGAAATAAATTTGTAGAACTGGAGTTGTAGTTCAAAAAGTATATTTTATTATAACCTCCTATTATCTAATTTCTTTTCCGTTCTCCAGTGTAAACTCCATTAACAGTCCAAAAAAGATCCTCATTTTTCAAAGCTTCCAACAATACAGTTTGCCATTAAAATAAATTTTGGCTTGATAGGTGTAAAATGGAGTATCATTTTAATACTTACTTATTTGATTACTAAAGAGGTAAAAGACATTCTCTTTGCTTCCTTTTTATTTTTCATATGAATTTCTATTTTGTCTACCATTTCTTTATATTTTAGATAATTTTCAAGTAGGAGGTTCATATTTCTCTTTTACTGATTTTAAACATCTTTTACAATCATACTTGAGTATTTCGCTACTTACTGCAGCAGTTATGTTTGCTGTCTTTTGGGTTGATAGTTAAACTTGGAGACCTTGCACCACATTTACTTAACTTTAAAAATACCCCTGTCGAATCTGTAGAGCATCCACAGTGTCAGTGGTATATAAGTGGGGTGACTCTGGCACAGCTTTCAGTGCCCCCAAGTCATTCTGCATTATCACTAGGAAAAGAGTACACTATGTATGGACCATCGTTTCAGGGAAATCAGCTCTGGAATTGTTTTCATTTTTTGTTGTTGTTGTTGTTTTAGCTTCTAGTTCATGACTCCTTCTGGGGTACTTATCATTCTACTACCACCTTTTGATAGAGTTACATCTCGTTTATTTTAGATTACTTAATAACCAAACTCAAACACAAATTACAAGGGTCCAGTAAGTAGATCTTAACTTCAGCAGGACTCTCATTTAGATATCCATTCTTGGAGTTATTGTTGCAAGAATGATTTGCCCCAATGTCAAATCTTTACACATTGCAGGCAGCAGCAAGCTAAGGTGCACAAGCCAAATTCAGTTTCTTGTCTTATTTTATCTTATGGGAAGACATTCACAATCACTAGTCTCCATTATCCAGTTTTGTCTACAGTTACAGAGTAGATGTAGTAGAGAACCACAAAGAATAGAATGACTACTTACTAGAAGGTTTGCTAACCTGAATCTAAAGTAAAGGCTGCAGTTAGCTAGCAGTCCTATCCTTCCAATATATCTAAGATATTCACTTATGTTACCCATGCTGCAAATGTTTTCTCTTTGTCTTTTTAAAATTACATGGTTCAGAAATACAGATGTTTTGAATTTTTATTTGATCTAGCTTGACCGATCTTTGTGCATCTGTTTGTTTGTTTGTTTATTTTATGCAGTCACTTGTTTGTCCATGCATTTATTGTAATTGCCTTTTATTTACAATATTTCCCAACATTTAATATCAGGCCATGTATTAACATATATTTCCTTCTAATTCCCTTACCTATTTATTTTTGTTTTAATTGATCTACATTTTATTTTGGTGTGTGGCAAATCAACATGACTTAAGCTTATTTTTCATTAAATTATTTATCAAGTGTCACAGGACAATTGAATGATTCAAATTTTTCCCTTGATTGAATGTTATAACCTAATATACACCAGACTCACATACATCATGACTGCATTCTTTGGCCTTCTATTTTGCCCCATTTATCTTCTTGTAACAGAGGTATACTATTTATTTATTTAATATTTTTTTTTTTTGGTACTGGGGATTGAACTCAGGGGCTTTCTACCTCTGAGCTATACCCCCAGCCCCACGTTTTATTCTTTATTTTGAAACAGGGTTTCACTAAGTTTCGGAATGCCTCACTAGGTAGCTGAGGCTGGCTGTGAACCAGGATCCTCCGGTCTCAGCCTACCAAATGCTGGGATTACAAGCATGCGCCACCATGCCAGGGTGAGGTATACTATTTAAACTACTGCTTTTTATTATATGAATTAATTTTTCTAATATTCACTATTGTTTTTTTATATTTTCATAGCTATTCTGATTATTTTATTCTTATAGTAAAAACTTGGAACCCTCTTTTTTTATTCCAAAATCAGTAACCAAAATTTTATTGAAATTTCATTTTGTTTATGATATATAGAATCCTATAAAATAAAAATAATATTAAAGATTTGTTATGATTGTTAACATACTATATACATCTCCTTCAGATGAAATAAAAATAAAGGTATTCAAAATGCCAAAATTACATATCTGCATGTATTTCCTACATTACATACCACCTTAACACTGTATCTAAATATGAATAATACATATCTCATGTCTATACCTTCTTTTACATTTATTTATCAATCTTAATGTTAAAGACTGTATTTACAATTATAATGCAAACAAAATAATTCCATTTCTGCTCACTCAAACTGAACAATATTATTCATCAATAGAATCTTTCACTACAGACTTGGACTGTACTAATATGGTAACCTTTAATCACTCTTTAACATCTGTTCAAAAATTCACTTAATGATTGAATTTACTTTGGATATGTATTCAGAAGTATTTGCTGGATTATATAGTAGTTCTGTTTAAGTTTTCTAAGAAACTTCTGTGTTGTATTCCCTAATGGCTATACCAATTTACCTTCCCACCAATAACTTACAGGACATTACTTTTCTCCTTACCCTTGCCAACACTTGCTATGTCTTATCTTTTGATAATCATTAAGAGATGTGAGGTGATATCTCATTGTGGTTTCAATTACATTAATCTGATTAATGATATTGAAAACCTATGCATATGCTTGTTTGCTATTTGGGTCCTTTGATCATTTTTTAAGAGCTACTTGCATTCCTACAAGTCAATGCAATCGGCATTATTCACATTAGCCAAAATAAGAATAGAGCCAAAGCATCTGCTGATGGATAAATTGGGATGTATGTGTGTGTGTGTGTGTGTGTGTGTGTGTGTGTGTGTGTATGTGTAATATTCTTCAGCCACACAAGAGAAGATCTTATCATGTGTGATATCATGAAAAAACCTGAAGAACATTATGCTAAGTAAAGTAGGCTAGACATAAAAAGATTACTATAAATGTGTGATCTCATATGTGGAATTGAAAGAGTTGATCTCACAGAATAGAGAATAAAATGGTACTTCCTAAGGGCTGGTGGTTAATGGATATTAGAAATAGGGAGAGGTTGGCTAAAGTATATACACTTTCAGTTATAAGACAAATGACTTCTAGTGATCTATAGCATGGTGACTATGGTTAATTATAAGATATTTTATACTTGAAGTTTGCCAATGGAGTGTATATATATGTGTGTGTGTGTGTGTATGTATGTACTAGGAATGGAACCTAGGGACAGGGACATTCTACCTCCAAGTTATACTCCCAGTCCTTTTTAAGTTTTTATTTTTAAATAGTCACATTGAGTTGCTAAGGGTCTCCCTAAGCTGCTGAGACTTCTCTCAAATATGCTTTCTTTCTGTCTCAGTCTCCAAAACACTGGGATAATAGGCATGTGCCACCATGCCCGGCATGGAAGTATATCTTAAGTTTTCTATGCACACATACAGACAGACAGACAGACACACACACACACACACACACACACACACACACACAAAGGTAACTCTATGAGGTAATAGATGTGTAGTGCTTGTGGTGATTTTTTCATAATTCAAATTATCACAATGTACACCTAAAATATAATGTATATTTGTCACCTATACATCAGTAAAGCTGGAAGAGATTAATAAAAATGTCAGTAAATGATTTAAAGAATATTTTATTCTATTTTCTTCTCCTTTTAAAGCTATCTGGGTAGTAACATTTGGAAAGTGATTGGGGCTTCATGATACAATTTCTAAATCCTGCCCTTAAAGATAGGTGCATGTTAAAAATAGGAGCCATGCAAATACAAAATGTCAGCTAGAGGTAGACTAACATGTGTATTGACCAACAGTCATTTGTTTATTCCTTCCCTTAATTGTTCTATCAGTGCCTATCTAATATGTATGCTGGTGTTGTTTTTGCAACAACTGAAGTCTAGTAAAAAATATGAGGAATGCCTTTCAGATTCCAAATATAGTAAAGCACCTTTCCTAAGAAGAAAAGTAGAGTAAAAATTAGAATAATGTCTGGACTTACTCTAAGATTGTTGCCCCTTGAGTCAACCAAAAGTTGTATGGGAAGGGTGGCATGTGCAACCCAGTGGATGAAGGAAAGAAAAGACAATTCTCTGAAAAGGAGCGCTGAGTAGGTAATTCAGTAATATCTAGTACACTATCCTTAGACACTTTACTTCAAAGTAATGCTCCAGAGACAAACAATTGCCTATTTAGATAGCTTTGGATGTTAGAAAGTATGATTGATATACTTTTGAGTAGTTTCTAATTCATAGATAGGTTATCCTATCTTAAGATGATTCAAAAAAAATTTAAACCTCTCTCTCTATGACTATCCTTCAGATAAGTGATCGTGGTATTTATATGTCTATTCTTTTACCTTATCTAAGTGAAATAGGATGATTTCTTTTCATTATTCCTCATATGACGTGACTAAGTTTCTTAACCTATTTCTTCCATTTCCTATTGAAGGTGTTCTAATTAGAAAATGAGCAGTTGCAGTTGAACTGAATACACACTTATTAAAAGAAGAACATAAATATATGAAAAAATGTTCAACATTGTTAGCAGTTGGGGAAATGCAAATCAAAACTATACTGAGATTACATCTAACTCTAGTTAGAATGGCAATCACCAAGAATACAAACAATAATAGATGCTGGCAATAATGTATGGAAATAGAAACTCTTATACACTGTTGGTGGGATTATAAATTAGTATAACCATTATGGATATCAGTATGAAGATTCCTCAAAAGCCTAGGAATGGAACGACCATATGACCCAACCATTCCACTTTTCAGCATCTTTCCAAAAAATTAAATTCAGAATACTATAGTGATGCATGCATACCCATGTGGAACCAACATAGGTGTCTGTTAACAGATGAGTAGGTATAGGTAACAAATACAAGGTATATACACATGATGTTATTTTTCTCAGCCATAAAGAACAAAATTATGTCAATTGCAGGAAAATGGATGAAACTAGAGAATATTTTGCTAAGTTAGATCAGACAGTCCCAGAAAGTCAAGGACCACATATTTTCTCTCATATGTGGAAGCTAGAGAGGAAATAGGAAACAAAAAGTACTTTAGATAAGTGAGTAGAAAGACCAGGAGACTAGTGGAGAATTTTAAAGGGTTTGGGGAAGGAAGAGGGGGAGGAAGATTGAGGAAGGAAACAGTTCAAATAATGCCGTATCCATATATGAAGGCCTCACTACCAGTCTTACTAAAATGTACAATGAGGGAGAAAGGGTTAGGAGAGAGTGGGTATACAGAAGGAAATACACCAAGTGATGTATGCATATATGTTTGCATCACTTTGAATCTCACTACGATATATTATCAAAATATACCAATAATTATAAAAATAGGATATTTAAAATATAAGAAAGAATTTTCCCAAAACTTAAGGCAGTACCAAGAACAGTTCTGAAAATAGACATCACATCCCTTTTCCTGATGCTAATTTTTTATTAATATAGTAATTAATTTTTGTGCCACCTCTTTTCCTCTTTTGCTTATTAACATAAAAATTCCATACTATTAAGCTTTTCAATTAATAAGCTATACTTTATCTCTTATTTGTACATTTGGAGTTTTAAATCTCAAATATGATTACTTATCAGATGTTATGTTGTTAGATTAGGTCCATTGCTCTGACCCATTTATATCTTTTTGGATCTTGATTTCGGATCCATCCTATTTGGTCTCTCTCTTTGATTTGAAGTACTTTTAAAATTTTTGTCCTGGAACATCCACTTTAATTTTTTAAATATTTTTATAGATATCTGTAAAACATACTAAAGTTTGAGATAATGTGATTTGCAACTTTAGGGTAAAATTTATTGACCTCATTATACACACTTGCATCAGTGAAGCAGGCATCTCAAGCTCTATTTTTATTTTGTTTTCCAAAAAAACCATATGACCTAGACTTTTTCCACACTGTAACACTGATAATCTCCAGCTCAAGTCCTTTCTCTTTATAAGGTCAAGCAATGCAGCACATTTTTAGGAGAATGATTTTATAAATCTCATCTTTTTGGGTCCAACTGTACCACTCTTGTGCACAGCTTCAATAAATTAACACTTGGAAGCCCTTCTAAGCAGATTTCTTCCAGTATTATGGTGCAGGTACACTACTCAGAGCCAACTCAGAGCTGTGCACACCCTTCCCAACATTCAGCATCAATTCACCAAAGGTAAAGTGTACACTGGTATTCTATCACATATTTTATAAAGGCAGAATGAAGAATGCTGATGAAAAGTAGAAGACCATGAAATCATAATCAATATTTATATTGTATTATATACTATTCTAACAACATATCCTTTGTTTTACCTTATTCAAGCTAAATACACTTGCTTCTTTTTTCCTCAATAAATACTTGCTACAATCACTTTTTGAGATTTTCATCTCTGATTATATCCATTTTACCAATGAGGAAAGTGAAATAGAAAGAGGTTGTTATTTATCTTGATGGCACAACTAATAGATGAAAGAACCAACATGTGAACCTAGGTAATTGACTTCATTTTTTTAACCAATATACACATACTGCATTTTTGTACATATCTTAAAAATTTCTCTAAACATGTAGGGGAACTGGATGAAGTAAGTTTGGGATAGTCAGTATTGACCTGTGTCATTAAATTGGGTGTCTCAGTCCATTGGAATAGTTTCTTCTACTACCTCTCAATACTATCAGCACATTTAATATGGGTTTCCCATGTATACATTCAAGTCTGTGTAGCTATCCATCAGTTAGTTTTGAACATAATGAGTATGACTTTGATAAGGGTAGAACCCTTTTTCAATAATATTAGAAACCTTTTCTGTATGAATAAGTAATCATTTAAGTAATTTTTACTATCCCTTTTCTTTACATCTCATCTCAGTAGATACTCAGAGTCCTTGCTTGCTGTGGTTACATTTCTAGGTGGCCATTCTATGGCCACATTTCTCTATATATTAGATTTGTATCCATCTCAAAAAAGAAATAAGATTATGTTAAAATTACTTCCATTAAAAATTGATCCAAAACATTGAAACCCAATTATAAGATCATAATATGGTGCTATGGTTAGTATCTACAATATAAGATGTGAGTCTTTAGTAGAATTTAATTGTATTAGAGGAACAAAAACTTAGCAATATGGTAATGAATGATTTCAACATTCTCTTCTTCATAGCCATATTGAACAGACTTAAAAATAACTTATCTTGTTTTTGTTACCAGAAAAATCAGTAATAATAACACTATTGTTATAAAAATCTACCGTAACCCAAAGATGTTTCTGAGGAAATAGTGAAATTTTATTTATCTGTCTTTTCTCTTTGCAATTTTAATTTCCTGTAGGGCTATTTTAGAAGACAAGTTATATTTCTGTAGGCCTGCAGGGTATAAATTACTCATTTCTTGGCCTTTGATAGTCAGGATCATGAGGTTTTATTACATTGAGATTTGTCAGATAAAAGGCTTCTGGAGATCTATGATGTTTGTGTAACCCTCACCTAAATTTGAAAATAATTATACACAGTGCTATCAAACATTATAGATCTTAGCACTACATTTAATTTCTAATGAGGATGATACATTAAAAGGCAGTTTCTTTATACTTTTTTGTTGAAATGATTCTTGCTGATAAACATTAGGGCCATGAGGACTGGAGTCAGCTCTGACTAATTCTTTATTTTCCTGAAAATTTGTCAAAAGCACCATAATTTTTTAAAGAATATTTTGAACTATCTTTTCTTCAATAATTTTTTTTCAACCAGTTACTATGCACTGACTGGATGCTCATCCCTTACTATTACTAATTATCAAGCAATTTAAGGTTTATTTTCAACTAATCTGAAGAATAATTGTCTTTTACCCTTACAACTTAGTAGAAACAAGTGAATAGTGTTGGAATTCATCATCTTCAATCATCCTTGAGTGTTCTATTTAATCTGCTCCTTTGTTCTTGCAGATAAGTGGTCTAGATGAAATGGTCAGTGTATAGACCAACTTTGGCCTCTTGCTTGCTTCTGTACAGCATATGAGTTAAGAATAATTTTTATAGTTTTAAATTACCTTAGAACATTCAGGCTTCTATGCCAAAATACTACAGACCAATTAATTTGTAAGCAAAAGAAACTTATTTCCAATAATTTTAGAGGTTAAGAAGAACAAGATGAAGGCATTGGCAGATTTGGTCTGTGTTGAAGGCCTGCTTTCTGGTTTATAGCCAGTCATTTCTAGGTGTGTCTTCACATGGTAGAAACAGTAAGGGGTCTCTCTTGGGTCTCTTTTACAAGGGCCCGAATCTCATTCATAAGGATTTCACCATTATGACCAAATCATCTCCTAATACCATCACATTAGTGATTAAATTTCAAAATATGAATTCGAGGGGACAGAAAATTCAGACCATATTATAAATAGTTGGTGAAAAAAAATTAAAAGCAGAATAATATTTGTGGTACAATAGCAATGAGAAAAAATAACAGCATTGAGAAAAAAACAGCTAGTCAATAAATACATACATGTGAAATTCAAATTTTAGTCTCTGGCTACATTTTCATTGGAATACAAAATTTCATTAGAATACACGCTCGTTTGTTGATTTTGTCTATGATTGATCTCATATGACAATGACAAAACTTAAGTGTGACAGAGATCATGTTGCCTTCAAGCCCTTAAATACTCATTATCTGACTTTTTATAATAGACATTTGCAGGTTCTTGCTCTTCCTTTTGTAATGCAGATTCCTAGCTTCCTTTTTGATTGATTTTTTTTTTTTTTGCACTCCAAATTCTTTTCAATATTCTGCAGTCTACTATGGTTTGTGAAGTTTTAACACCATTGGGAGATAGTAAGAAAGTATGAAAATATCTATATTCTTCTCTTTTTTTCTGATTTCTATCTTTGTAATTTTTATTGGAGATAAATGACCATAAACTTGCTTTTGTTGATAATATATATGATCAAACAATTTTGGAGACTTCTAACCTATATGAATATGTCATAATATGTTTTCTAAGAAATATTTGTCTTACAGGATGTTAATTGGTAATATATGAATAACGTCAGAATTTAAAGGATTTCTGAGATAATGTATTGGAGAAAGTTATATAGGTAGAATTAGTCCCGAATATCTTAAAACCTTTAAGATGCTTAGGTGTATTGTGATTCACCATGAAGAGATCTGTTTTAACTTTTCTCAAGACTGGTTTGGCCACATGACCCCCTATCTATTTCCAAACAATCCAGAGAAAAGCCTTGGGTAATGTTTCTTACACCATAGGATGTTTCAAAGTGTTATATATTATGTGGAGAGCACAGATATTTGCAGAGCACCATGTAGATATAAGCTATCAATTGGAAATGCTTTTCTAAATCTTGAATATAGATGCCTGCCTAGTGACTGAATCCTTTCTACATAGATCCATTCTATATAGATACACACGCGCACATATATATATATATATATATATATATACATATATATACACATATATATATATGTACAGAGAGTTATGGTTAATATTTAATATTATATATGTATTTATTGTTTATATTTAATTAATTTTGAGTATACTTGAAGTCAGACTGTGATTATACTCCAAAGGAAGACCGACTACCATATGTTTTTTCTAACCATCTAATGATCTCCAAAGCTACTTCAGCAAGCTCATGATTTGATCAGAAATCAGTATTTTAACCAAAGTGATCAGAAAATTGTGTGTGTGTGTGTGTGTGTGTGCGCACGTATGCCTGTGTGCTTGTGCACATGTACTTGGGATTAAATCCAGAGGGATTCTACCTCTGAGCTATGCCACTGGCCTTATTTATTTATTTATTTATTTATTTATTTTAATTTTGAAACAGAGTCACACTAAATGACTAAAGGTCTCTCCAAGTTGCTGACTCTGGCCTGAAACCTGTGATCATCCCTTCTCAACCTCAAATTCCAAATACTAGGATTACAAGTGTGCACCACTGTGCCTGCCTTGGAAAAATGTGATGATAAAATCTCTAGTTAGAAACAATT